>JASAMZ010000947.1:0-71116 GCA_030248115.1 Linhomoeus sp. GSCO2_2 | reverse complement strand
GTTCACACCACTGCCGACAGGCTTGGCACTAAGCCCCACCCCCGTGCCTCCACTTGCACTCGGGGGTGATTGCCTCCGCTCACGTGCGTACTCGTTGACTGCGCGCCTCCAAACACTGCACTTTGCGAGGCGGCTACCGTACTCCCCACCGCCGCATTCCTCGGCGGACCGTTCAACACGCTCACTCCCGCCTGGGACATGAGGTCGTGACGCGTGGCTACCGAGTACGAAGGGTTGGACACCTTTCCGCTCCCTTCTGTGGTTCCAATCATGACTGAGCTTTGTTGCTGTGACTGGTCGAGATGTCGCGTGTCTACCTGCCTCTGCAGCTGCCCCAACGCGGCAGACATCGGCACCAACGACGCCGCAACGATTCTCGACATTTGTCTCAGCATCTCCTGATTATCAGGATCTTCCTGCTCGCCAATGATCGCCTCCACCGTCTCCCGTGGCTGTGGTGGGAAGCTGCCTCCGCCGGCGCCGCCTCCGGCCGCCGCGTCTGACCCGCCTCCCTCCTCACCCTGCGCCACTTCCGCGGGCGGCCCCCCCCCCCCGCGGGGCGGGGGCCCGCCGGAGGGGCGGGGCCCCCGGGGCTGGCGTCAAGAGGGGTGCCCCCCCCCCCCCCCCCGTCTCCCTTGCTCTTGGAGAGTAGCGGCTGACGCTACACACTCCTCACACATCCAACGGCGCGACGTGGAAAGATCACCCTCTCTCGACGCAACCACCCTCTCTTCCGGAAGGCACGCTCGCTTATTGTGCGAGTGGGCCCACTTCTGGCACCCCCCCTCGCACCGACTCCGAAGCGAGGCCGACTCAAACCTCTCGCGGCAGAAGAGACAGCTCTCTCCTTCTCCCGCCTCACTCATCGTAGCGTCTAGCACAGCAGAGCAAGCGGGCGAAGAGAACGGCGTATGAAAACGGGGAGAATCAGCAGCAACAGATCGCTTCACGGCGGGTGTATCAACGCCTCGACCTGTTCGCGTCAAAACCATACACAGACTTCACACGAACGTACAACGACGAACGGATAGCCAGGAAGCACAGGCGACACAACGATACAGTGGAATCGAAAGCAAAAGCTATCCACCCGGGAGCGCCAACTTGTAACCGAAACCGAACTGCCTACTTGCAGAAGCTACGGTGGTTGGGCACCGATCCTAGCACCAACTACAAGCAACCAGCCGAGAAACGATTATGCTACCTCAATCACTGGCCTCGCAAGGATGGAACCGACACCGCTCTTCTCCAGTGAAAGAGGCCTTCCTTCTGATCTTCTGTGAATAGCCACAACCGTTGACGCCACTGTAGTTGTTACCTATTGTTGTTCCTAGCCTTAGAAGTCCTAAGCGTCCGCGTTAAACTGCAACTCTGGACAGCGAGTTCAAGCGAGCACTTTTATCCGAGACCAAAGGCTGGTCCGACGCACGCAAAGGCAACTACCTACCGACGGAGCAAGTGTAGTCGTGCTCACTCCAAATCGGGCGGGAAACACGACAGACGCCGCTGCCAACACACAGTTGTTGACAGCGCCACGGTACGCATGAAGCAGTAATCACGTGGCGATACACTCGCTTACACTACACACTAGCCAAACAAAGAATCGACGTCGCTACAGTAATCGCATCAAATAGCGGCGACGGCGACGGCCGATGTAGGCAGGATTCACTCGCACTCCATCCTCCCACACAAATCTTGCAACAGGACAGATCGTGCAGCCGGAAAATCTGTCCGCTTTCTATCATTTTTTTGCGCTGCGCTTTGTACGGCGCGTTCGCGAGGCAGTCAACGCTGTTGGCTTGCAACAGGACAGACTTTCTGCAACAGGACAAATGTTGCAACAGTACAGACGTTGCAACAGGATGCTCGCGCGAGGCGACCAGAGCCATTGGCTCGCAACAGGACAGACCTTCTGCAACAGGACAGATTTTGCAACAGGGCACATCTTGCAATAGCACAGACCTTGCAACAGGACAGATTTTGCAACAGGACAGATTTTGCAACAGTACAAATCTTGCAACAGGACAAATCTTGCAGCAGGCAACAGGACAAATCTTGCAGCAGGACAGATTCTGCAACAGGACAAATCTTGCAACAGGACAAATCTTGCAACAGGACAGATTTTGCAACAGGACAGATTTTGCAACAGGACAGACCTTGCAACAGGACAGATCTTGCAACAGGACAGATCGTGCAACAGGACAGATCTTGCAACAGGACAGATCTTGCAACAGGACAGATCTTGCAACAGGACAGACCCTGCAGCAGGACAGATCTTGCAACAGGACAGATCTTACAACAGGGCAAATCTTGCAACAGGACAGATCTTGCAACAGGACACATCTTGCAACAGGACAGATCGTGCAACAGGACACATCTTGCAACAGGACAGATCTTACAACAGGACAGACCCTGCAACAGGACAGATCTTGCAACAGGACAGACCCTGCAACAGGACAGATCTTGCAACAGGACAGATCTTACAACAGGGCAAATCTTGCAACAGGACAGATCTTGCAGCAGGACACATTTGCAACAGGACAGATCGTGCAACAGGGCAGACCTTGCAACAGGACAGATTTTGCAACAGGACAAATCTTGCAACAGGACAGATTTTGCAACAGGACAAATCTTGCAACAGGACAGATTTTGCATCAGGACAGTCCTTGCAACAGGACAGATCTTGCAACAGGACAGATCGTGCAACAGGACAGACCTTGCAACAGGACAGATTTTGCAACAGGACAAATCTTGCAACAGGACAAATCTTGCAACAGGACAGATTTTGCAACAGGACAGATTTTGCGATCTTGCAACAGGACAGATTTTGCAACAGGACAGATTTTGCGACCTTGCAACAGGACAGATTTTGCAACAGGACAGATTTTGCGACCTTGCAAGAGGACAGATTTTGCAACAGGACAGTCCTTGCAACAGGACAGATCTTGCAACAGGACAGATCGTGCAACAGGACAGATCTTGCAACAGGACAGACCCTGCAACAGGACAGATCTTGCAACAGGACAGATCTTACAACAGGGCAAATCTTGCAACAGGACAGATCTTGCAACAGGACAGACCCTGCAACAGGACAGATCTTGCAACAGGACAGATCTTACAACAGGGCATATCTTGCAACAGGACAGATCTTGCAACAGGACAGATCTTAAAACAGGGCAAATCTTGCAACAGGACAGATCTTGCAACAGGGCAGGCCTTGCAACAGGACAGGCCTTGCAACAGGACAACCCCTGGAATAGGACAGACCCTTCAACAGGGCAAATCTTGCAACAGGTCAGACCTTGACAATGAACAGGGCGGACGTTGCGGCGCGCGTGCGAGGCGACCAGCGCCGTTGGCTCACAACGGGGCAGACCTTGCAACGCACAGACCTTGAACAGGACAGATCATGCAACAGGACATTACGACCATTGACGACTACATTCCATGATATTCAGATCTCAGGAATTCTTCTGCAACGGGAAGGAACGGCTAGTGTCTACTATAAAGAAGCAAGATGCCAGCCACTATTGCGTAATTTGGGTAGTGACCACCCATTCCCATATGGGGCCTTCCGGGTGGTTGCGCGTTTTGGGTGTGACATACCACCGGGTGTCCCATAAATCCAGACCCCCCTCCACAGTAAGCAGTAGAAAACTTTACGGAGTGAGGCTTACACAGATTAAACTTCAATGTCTTGGGGTTGGGACGTGTAGCGTCTTCCAACACCAAATTTCAGCATCCTACACACAGTCGTGAGGGTATGCGGGCGCAAAACGCAAAATTGGTCAATATCGCTTGACTCGCTGGCTTGTGGCAGCTACAACTTCTGCTTAGTTGCAGTGAATTTGGTGAGAATTGTGCCATAATGCAGACAACAAATTGGGCTTTCGAATGGTTTAGGAACGAACAACGTAGCTTGTAACACACTCTTGAACGATCGAATCAAAGCTAGACTGCCGGTCTCAATTTGCGAACTCGTCAGGTCCTCCTGCTGCACCTGGACCTCCTCCACGAGGACAAACGACCGTGACCAATTTTGCATTTTGCGCCCGCGTACCCTCACGACTGGGTGTACGATGCTGAAATTTTGGTGTCAGATGTCCCAAGACACTGGAGTTTAATCTGTGCAAGTTTCACTCCGTGAAGTTTTCTACAGCTTGCTGTGGAGAAGGGGTCTGGATTTATGGGACACCCGGTACACCTCGCTGATACGCTGCGAACAAGTCTCTTTTGAAAAGCGGAGCGGTTGTGAGCTTTGCACTTTTACTGAGATTGTAGCAAGGCCATTTCCGGGTTCGTGTAACGTCTTGACTCTCCTCGCGACTACACTTTTTGGAGTGGTCTTGCTACGCAACATTGGTATCGCTCGGGTTTAATTCTTCACACCAAGAAATTATCTTTCCAGACTGAAATTCAAAAAGGACACCTCTCGAATCAAACGCAAAACTACAGAGTAATTCTGAGTTTGATTTGATGTTGGCTTGCAGTGAGCTCTTCAACGATGTCAAGACCGTCGCTCTGCAACGCACTAGTGCCAAGATACTGTACAACACAACCAAATCACCAATTTCTGACGCGTTTGGTTACTGTAGCTCTTTATTTAAATTTTTTAGGCTATTTGCTGTCAGATTCGTGCTCAGGAGCTCGAGCGCTTCAATTTCATATGCGACTCGACTAGGTTCCATGAAGTTTTGACTTTTCGTTGATCCCACTTTGGAATACTGTAGAGCGCGATTTATAGTTAATAGTTTGTAGGATTTTCATAGTTTTGACCACTAAGGTGACGAGAGGAGTCCGCACGCTACCCGACGATATCTCAAACTCCATCCTACGACGTCAGACGAGCGAGTTATAAAGCCCACGACTATGCCAGTCAAAATCACCAGTTTCAGACGCGTTTTGGTTACTGTAGCTCTGTATTTAAACTTTTAAAACTTTTTGTTGTCGGATTTTTGCTCAGGAGTTCGAGCGCTTCATTTTGATATGCGACTTGACTAGGTTTGATGAAGTATTGGCTTTTCGTGGACCCCACTTTGGGATACTGTAGCGCGCGATTTTGAAAACATTTTCTAATTTTGACCACTAAGGTGACGAGAGGAGTCCGCATGCTACTCGACGATATCTCAAGCTCCATCCTATGACGTCAGACGAGCGACTTGTAAAGCCCGCGACTATGCCAAAATCACCAATTTCTGACGCGTTTGGTTACTGTAGCTCTTTATTTAACTTTTGAAACTTTTTGTTGTCGGATTCTTGTTCAGGAGCTCGAGCGCTTCATTTTGATATGCGACTTGACTAGGTTCGGTCAACTTTTGTCTGAAAATGGACCCTACTTTGGGATACTGTAGCGCACGATTTTGAAAACTTACAATATTTTGGTTTTGACTATTCAGGTGGCTAGAGGAGTCCGCAGGCTACTCGACGATATCTCAAACTCCACCCTGCGACGTCCGACGAGCGAGTTATTAAGTCCGAAGCGAGCGTGACCCACGCACATACATACGCACGCACGCACGCACGCCGAGCTCTTGATAGGGTTCGCTCGGCTGAGGCCGAGCGAAAAAACGTCCTGTACAACAACTAAAATGGTCGTTCGAAAAGCCGGCATTTTGCGTTTAAAAGGCATTTTGCAGGTTGCTAGTTTCGCTATGGCCGATGGACGGGATGGCTGAGCGTTGCAGAGGTGGCGAGGGCACCTGGATCGCGAACGTCAGAGAGTTCAACAGTCTCAAGTTGACGTACAGCCGCCTGAACGTACCCGAGACAATGCCAGACCAGCTGCACGACCAACTCATGGAGTATGATTTCTGCTACGAGTACCGCATATTGGCCTACTCAAATCTGGCCAGACTCAAGCTGGTCGAGGAAGAAGGATCGATGTTTGGACGCCGACACTGTCACCTCCGCTGCGTGCACGCTGTCCGAATGAGTCAGTGAGCATTGTCAAGTTTTGAAGAATGTGCTTCCTTTGTTAACAATTCTGGCAATATTTTTTCGCTCAGCCTCAGCCGGGTGAACTACTAAGACACCTCGGCGTGCGCGCGTCCGTCCGATCGTTCATCCGTTTGTTCATAACGCTCTCAGATCTTGGCGCTGGAGAGTCGCAGTGGATTTTTGGCGAAAATCACCATCGCCGTTTAGGTCCTCCTCCTCCAGGACGTCCTCCATTGAAAAGTCGTCACACCCGATTTTCGATATGGCATTGCGCGAAGTGACGTCATTTCAGACTCGTACATCGATTTGCTTAAAATTTTGACTGTCGGTCAAGAACGCCCTGTAGTATGTTACTAGTGCCTTTAGCCCATGGGTAATACTGTATATCTATAGCTGAACACCTACGGAAACAGAGCCATATGTATCAACTCATGGGCCCGTAGGTGACACTCTATACTTTACACTCCATAGAAGGCTGGGCACTCAGCCGCTGGCCAGAACATGCAGAGAACCGTGGCCAGCCCAGCAGCCACTGGTCATCACATGCACGAACCAATGGCCTGTAGCCACTGGCCAGCACATGCAGGGACAATGGCCAGTAGCCACTGTTCAGACAGAAGACACTGGCACTCAGCCACTACTGGTCAGAGCATGCAGAGAACCATGGCCCTCAGCCACTGGTTGGAGCCTGCATAGAATCCCATTCCCCTCGGCCACTGGTCAGACCGTGCAGAGACCCATGGCCCACAACCACTGATCAGCAGAGCAGGCACAGACCTACTGCCCTTAGCCACTGGTGAGAACATCTAAAGACCCATGGCCCACAGCCACTGATCAGAACATACAGTGCCGATTGCCAGTAGTTACTGGTCACAGCCAGAGATATTTTGATTGCTCGCGGATGACATTCCAAGGCGTTTGGCTGAGTTCGTGTTTTGTCAGTGCCCGTGCCTGCAATTATGTTTGCGATTGATGTTATCGTGCCTGCCACTGTGCCCTGAATCACACGCGGTTAGTATTTGGTTGGTGTACGTACTTTATGCTTTATAGCTATGGAAACAGAGCCACACGAATCGACCCATGGAAAGCAGCAACTGTTCACAACATGTATTGACCTATGGTACACAGCCAATGCTCACAACAGCATATAGGAAATGCAGACAGATCTGAGGTCATTTGATGCTCTGCCTTTTCCAGTGCCTTCATTTACCATTGTGCCTGCTCCTGTGCCTCTGAATACACTGAATCTAACACATGGATGTTTGTGTTTAGCCCATAGGAGATTTCAGATAGATCTAAAGTCATTTGGCATTGTGCCCCTGCCAGTGCCTAGCACTGTGCCACATCCCGTGCCTTGAAATACACCTCAGGGTCTGACAGCAACAACACTGTAGTGAATGATAGCACGACAGTGCGAAATTTCCACGAAAGTGGTCCCCAGGCACTCTTTAGTGCTCAAAATGTACTGCGCAGTTGATATTTTCATGATTTTTGTGGAATTGAGACATCGGCCAAAGTCCACAATAGGAGACGTTCTATTCCAGGCCAAGGCGGTTCTTTTGAGCCATAGATCACCAAAATCCGTCAACTGTGTCAAGAGTTATGGTGTTAACAAACAGACAGACAAACAGAGATTTGCCGCTTAGTATATAGGACTAGAGTGTTTAGCCCGTAGGTGATACTCCATTGTCAAAAGAGGACTGCCGTTAGCCAATCTCCGATAGTTGAAGCATGCAGTGACACATGGCGCGCCACCACTGGTCGCAAGACACAGATACTCATGGCACACCACCCCTGGTTGCAAGACTCAAGAGACCCATGGCACGCCACCACTGGTCGCAAGACACAGATACCCATGGCACTCCACCCCTGGTTGCAAAACACAGAGAGCCATGGCACACCACCACTGGTTGCAAGACTCAGAGAGCCATGGCACGCCACCACTGGTCGCAAGACACAGAGAGCCATAGCACACCACCACGTGTTGCAAGACTCAGAAACCAATGGTTGGCACCACTTGGCACAAGAGCCAGACTCCCATGCCTCAGCCTTCTGCCCATAGGTGATTTCCAATAGATCTGAAGTCGTTTGACAAAGTGCCCCTGCCAGTGCCCGCATTTACCATCATGCCTGTTCCTGTGCCTCAGAATACACGTCAGAGTCCCACAGCAACAACACTGTAGTGATTGGTGACACGACAGTGCGAAATTTCCGCGAAAATATGCACCCAGCCACTCTTTAGTGCTCAAAATGTACTGCGCAGCCGATATTTTCGCAATTTTCATGGAATTTAGACATTGGCCAAAGTCCACAATAGGAGATGTTCTATTCCAGGCCAAGGCGGTTCTTTTGAGCTATAGATCACCAGAATCCGTTTTGCCACTTAGTATATAGGATTGCAAGACTCAAGAGACCCATGGCACGCCACCACTGGTCGCAAGACACAGATACCCATGGCACTCCACCCCTGGTTGCAAAACACAGAGAGCCATGGCACACCACCACTGGTTGCAAGACTCAGAGAGCCATGGCACGCCACCACTGGTCGCAAGACACAGAGAGCCATAGCACACCACCACGTGTTGCAAGACTCAGAAACCAATGGTTGGCACCACTTGGCACAAGAGCCAGACTCCCATGCCTCAGCCTTCTGCCCATAGGTGATTTCCAATAGATCTAAAGTCGTTTGACAAAGTGCCCCTGCCAGTGCCCGCATTTACCATCATGCCTGTTCCTGTGCCTCAGAATACACGTCAGAGTCCCACAGCAACAACACTGTAGTGATTGGTGACACGACAGTGCGAAATTTCCACGAAAATATGCACCCAGGCACTCTTTAGTGCTCAAAATGTACTGCGCAGCCGATATTTTCGCAATTTTCATGGAATTTAGACATTGGCCAAAGTCCACAATAGGAGACGTTCTATTCCAGGCCAAGGCGGTTCTTTTGAGCTATAGATCACCAGAATCCGTCAACTGTGTCAAGAGTTATCGTGTTAACAAACAGACAGACAGACAAACAGAGATTTGCCGCTTAGTATATAGCGAAAATATGCACCCAGGCACTCTTTAGTGCTCAAAATGTACTGTGCAACTGATATTTTTGCAATTTTCATGGAATTTAGACATTGGCCAAAGTCCACAATAGGAGACGTTCTATTCCAGACCAAGGCGGTTCTTTTGAGCTATAGATCACCAGAATCCGTCAACTGTGTCAAGAGTTATCGTGTTAACAAACAGACAGACAGACAAACAGAGATTTGCCGCTTAGTATATAGGACTAGAGCCTTTAGCCCGTAGGAGAATCTCTTTGGTCAATAGCCCATGGGTAATCTGTAGAGCATGAAGGAGATAAGGCAGTCATCGAATTCAGTACACCGCAGAACATGACAGTTAGATCTCAAGTCATTTGACACTGCGCCCCTGTCAGGGCCTACATTTAGGATCGCACCAGCTCCTGTGCCTGTAAATACACAATAGACACTTGGGTTTAGCCTATAAACATTTGGGTTTAGTCCATAGGACATTTCAGATAGATCTCAAGTCATTCGACCCTGTGCCCCTGCCAGTGCCTACATTTAGGCCTGCACCAGCTCCCGTGCCTTTAAATAGACAATAGACACTCGGGTTTAGCCCGTAGACAGTTGGGTTTAGCCCGTAGGAGATTTCAGATAGATCTAAAGACATTTGACATAGGTCCAAAGCAGTTTGATGCTGTGCCCCTGCCAGTGCATGCAGTGCCTGCGAATACACTTTGAAGTCTCGCAACAACAACTCTGTAGTGAATGGTGACACTGTTAAGCGCCTTTGGTGCGAAATCAAGCGTCAATCGCATTGTGTGGTGCCCTCTGTGATCAGAATGTACTGGCGCAGTCGATTTTTTTGAAGTATTTTGGAATTTAGACATCGACTTAAGTCAACAAACCTTCATGCACAACTACATGCTATGACGGTCAGTTTAAGCCATAGATCATCGCGATCCGTCAACTGTGGCTAGAGTTATGGCGCTCGCAGAGTCACAAACACACAGAGTTTTGCCGCTTAGTAATATGGACTAGAGCCTTAATCCCGTAGGAGAATGTCTATGGGTGAAGTGTAGGTTCACACGGAGCAACAAGACATATTTGTAATGGGTCTCTTAGTCGCGAGAAGGCACAGAAGAAATGGGCAGGAGAAGAGAATTGTGGAAGGACAGGGGTAAAGGTAAGAGGACGGACACAGAAGTTGAAGTGGGTAGTTGTTGTCTAGGGATTCGACATCAATCTCAATGTCGAAAACAGTGACACGCATTGGAACGAAAGAAACCAAAGATGTAACAAAGGCGCGTTATTGGGCCATGTTTCATGCCTATTCCTCGTCAGACATGACTACTACTGTTTACGCACCACCCGGAGCTAGGCGCTCGTCAGTGACGGAACTCGGAGTGGCAGGCACCCTGTGGGGTCAACCAAGGGAAATACTGGAAAACTAAAATCGAAAGACGGAACAAAAACCGCGAAAAACGCGCGCGGAATGGACATTTGAGACATGAAAGGCAGCACGCACACAAACATGTACGACTGAACCACCAGAACGATTGAAATTCTCTTGAAGTTGTTGTAGTTTCACTCCAGAACGCTCCGCTAAGTTTCGTTGAATTGCGATAGTAGCAGCGCAGATCCATACGTCGAATATGCGAATCCGGCTTCAAATATAGGGAACGGAAACGGTATGTCCACAGGCAAGTCGTGGCGGGACCCAATCCGTTTGAAGAGGCCGGAAAAGAGGTCAATAAAAGGCAGATCTAAGCATATCGACTGTATCTTTAGTTGAAGTTACACCTTATTTACAGAGAATGTTGCCGTTTTTGGCGGCAAATCTTTTAAATCTCTTCTTCAGTATATCGGCTTCAAAACCATGCGAAAGCATCGAACTGACAAGGGACCTTGTCTTAGAGACAAAATCGCTTGCTTTGGTACATATTCGGGAGTATCTAATAAGCTGGGCAGAAAAGACGTTGTATCCTATTTTGTTTGGAACGTTACTGTCAGCAAAGCCAAATATCACCACATTAAAATTGAAATCTTCAGTCTTGTCATAGACGGAAAGGCTTATTGTAGGATTGAATACGATACGAATGTCGAGAAAGTTACAGCTGAATCCGTCACCTGAGCTGTGGTTGAGAGGGATGCTAGGCGGGTAGATTATCTTGGCCAACTGTAGGAATTCCTCTTTTGGCATTGATAGTGTCAGCAGGTCATCGATGTATCGATAGGTGAATGATAGCTTCTTGGCTGCTGCTTGGTTGGCGCGATCTGAAAGAAAGCGGAATTCAAGCATTGCCAAAGTCAGGTCAGCTATCATGGGACTGGCGGCGCCTCCCATGCTGATTCCCTTTGTTTGTTTGAAGTTGCAGTCGCCAAATCTCACATAGGTCTCTGCAACATTGGCCTGAATTAGGTATTTGATATCTGCGACTTCCAGGTAGGCATAGTTTGGGCTATTTGGCTTGTCCGTATAGAAGCAATTTCGGCTCAGGTTTGCGGAATAAGGATTCAGACAAGAATTGCGTTTGACAGCCAAAAACTTTCGCCCTTGATTATTGCGAAACAAGAGATCAACAAGGTAGAATAGTTGTTTCAGTATTACAGTATGTTCAAGCTTTGTGAATAAGGTACTGAAGTCATAACTATTAATTTGGGTTACTGTAGCTTTGTGGACAGTGACATCTGATACAACCTTAGAATTGTTCTGAATCGACCAAAAGCAGTTGATTCCCGTTCGTCTTTTGATAACACTACAGTAATTTTGAAAGTGTTTTCGGGCATGTGCTAAGACTAGGTGTAGCATTTTGGACATCGGCATAACGCTGCAGTTTCTGGCACCGGCAATGAACCGAAAACTGTATGGATTCTTGTGCAGCTTGGGTATTGCAAAGAGCTTTGGAATTTTATCGAAACCTTGGGTTACTTTTAGTCCATAGGGCTGTGAGCAAAACGTACGTTGATGTACAGCTACAATTGAAGCGGTGTCAAGGTTACTGGGCGCATAGGTGACGTTACCTGTGATCGTCGATTGATTGTTGGGATCTCTGGTTATACCCATTTCGTGGCATAGCACTTCCATGTAGAATCGCTTGCAGACAAAGATGATGTTGTTGCTGCACTTACCAGCACAAGAAATGATGAAGCGCTGATGCAGACGGAGTAGCTCCATTCGGCATTGGCGTTGTGTGAAAATGGATGGAAGTTTGTTATTACCGTATTTATTAAACAACACATTGATTCTTTGGCCAACTTTGGTCTGAATAATCTTTCTAAAATTTTGCAAAGAGCGCAAATTTAGGCCATTGATCTTTGCAGTTTTGTCCACAAATTTGTTAACAATGTTGTCACATTCAGTCATAACAGCATTCCAGTCAAAGCCAACTGGTTCTCGAAATTTCGTGCCTTTAGAGAATAGATTTTGCAGAGTGCTATTCTTAACAATATCTAAATTGCCAGTGATGACGTGACCCACCGGCTGATAGACAAATGGTGATCCTTGGCAGTGGCATTGGTAGTCACCATTGCTCAGCTTGTCTAGAGTGAATCGTTCCAGCTCCTTTAAATAGTTGAATAGTCTCATAGCCGCAGGTGTAGAGGATCGAAAGGCAATTTGCATCCTTGGAACTGTCAGGTTGGTCAGGGAAGTATCCGCATTACAAGCAGACCTGAAAATGCTGTTGAAGTACACCAATTCAATGCCAGGGTTAACGTAGTCAGCATCGACGTAAACTGTTTCTTTGTTTGATTCATACTTGTGACTATGAGTTGTGTAGCTAGATTGAAAGGCTAGAATAGCTAACTTCATGTCACTATCAAGATTGAACAGGTCAGAATTTTGAAGGTGAATGTCGCGAAAAATGAACTTGTGCATTTTATGAGGCAGACTGACCAAATAATTGTACAGATGTCTCATTCGATTAGGCAGATCGGCAAGGCGAAAAAGCTCATTAGTAACATCGTGCGTATGGTACTTGTGTGGTCGCTTGTGCCAGTTGTTTCCTCTGCTTCGCTGAACTCTAGGCAGCCGAATTTGGAAGTAGGGGTTACCTTTGCTCATGACTGGTGATAATCCAGAAGAAATGTCTCCATACCCATCGATCCGGTCATTCAACCCGAATGGCCAGGCACTGTTTAGCGCACGAATCCAGAAGTTTTCATGTTGGTGTAGGACGAATTTGTCATAAGATCTTGGAAAGTCAATAATTTCAATGATCATGTCATCAGGGTCATGATCATCAAGGCGGAAATGTTCGTACAAATAGCCAGGTGCACCAATTCGAACATTGCGCTTGTGTTGCAAGAAGCGTGACTTGAGCATTTGATTGGTTTCACTTACATATTGCATATTGCATTTTGCACAGGAAATTAAATACACAACACCTCTCGTTCGGCAGTTCAATTCTTCTCCATCTGGGGCGCAAATGGAGAACTGTTTGCTGGTAATGTTCGACAAGAAGCACTTGGAAGTGTCAGAAGTGGCAATAGAAGGACAGACACTGCATCGTTGGTTGTGGCATTTGGCCATGGTAGCGCACTGGACCCTGGGCCTAGGGTCCAGCAAGACCGATGGCTGAGAGTCGTTCTCTTTCCAACTGATGAGGTAAGTGGTTCGTCGTCCCCTTGGCTGAGCGGATTGATAGGGTATGCTAGAGGGGTTGTCACTACTAGACGCAAGCCGAATACGCCCCTTGTCGCACGCGGCTATCCCAGGAGGCTCAGTCACTGGGAAGGGGGTGGCAACTCAAAGACCTCTTCCCCATGGGACTGCCATGGGCAAGGGTGGGTCCTAGCCCGAAGGCTCCTGCACCCCCGCCATCAGGCTGCAGTACTCCTACCCTTGCAGGTGAGCTGGCTAACCAGCGGGTAGGGCCACAGCTGTGCTGGCTGTCAAAGCTAGACGATAAGCGGCGAACTGACAATCTATGGTCAATAGCACATGGGCAATCTGCAGAGCATGAAGGATACAATACAATCATCAAATTCAGTGCAGTGCAGGACATTAAACTTAGATCTCAAGTCATTTGACACTGTGTCCCTGCCAGGGTCTACATTTAGGATCACACCAATTCCTGTGCCTCCAAATACACAATCGACACGTCGGCTTAGCCAGTAGACAATTGGGTTTAGCCCATAGGACATTTCAGATAGATCTCAAGTCATTCAACCTGTGCCCCTGCCAGTGCCTACGTTGAGGATTGCACCAGCTCCCATGCCTGTAAATACACAATTGACACCTGAGGTTCGCCTGTAGACGTTTGGGGTTAGCCAATTGGACATTTCAAATATGTAGATCTCAAGCCATTTGAAATAGATCCAGAATAGTTTGATGTTGTGGCCTTGCCAGTGCATGGAGTGCCTGCGAATACACTTTGGAGTCTCACAACGACAACTCTTTGGTGAGTGGTGACACTGCAAATGTCCTTCACAACGATTTAAAGTTGATGTTTTGCGTGTTGGCATACAGTGCGCGCATCATTGCCGCTGTGGCCGCCGTTTGAATCAGCATGGTTTAGCAGAATTGTGCACCTAACAATTGAAATTGTTGAAATTTTATGGAATTTAGACTTTGACCAAAGTCGAGACCCCAAAATGGCATCCTTCCAGTCCATGACGGTCAGTTTAAGCTATAGATCTCCAGGATCCATCACCCGAGTCGCGAGAAAATCGCCGGACAAACAGACAAACAAAAAAACAGACTCTATGCCGCTTAGTATATAGGACTAGAGCCTTTAGCCCGTAGGAGAATCTCCATGGTCAATGGTGTTGGGTTCAGCCCATAGACAATTGCTGCCAGTGCCTACATTTAGGATCGCAGCAGCTCCCGTGCCTGTAAATATGCAACAGACACTTGGGTTTAGCCTGTAGACAATTGGGTTTAGCCCATAGGACATTTCAGATAGATCTCAAGCCATCTGACACTGTGCCCCTGCCAGTGCTTTCAGATAGATCTCAAGTCATTCGACCCTGTGCCATTGTCAGTGCCTACATTTAGGATTGCACCAGCTGCCATGCCTGTAAATATGTAATGGGCACTTGGGTGTAGCCTGCAGACAATTGGGTTTAGCCCATAGGACATTTCAGATACATCTCAACCCATCTGACACGTGCCCCTGCCAGTGCCTACAATTAGGCTCGCACCAGCTCTCATGCCTGCAAATACACAATAGACACTTGGTTTTAGCCCGTAGACATTTGGATTCAGCCCGTAGGAGATTTCAGATAGATCTAAAGACATTTGACATAGATCCAAAGCAGTTTGATGCTGTGCCCCTGCCAGTGCATGCAGTGCCTGCGAATACACTTTTGGGTCTCACAACAATAACTCTGTCATGAGTGGTGACACTGTAGAGTGCATCTGGCGCAAAATCAAACATCAGTCTCAGCATGTGGTGCATTCTGTGCTCAGAATGTGCTGGTGCAGCCGATATTTGTGAAATACTGTGGAATTTAGATGTCGACCAAAGTCCACAATAGGAGGTGCACAACTACGTGTTACGACGGTCAGTTTAAGCTATAGATCATCGCGAACCGACAACTGTGTCTAGAGTTATGGCGCTGACAGACAAACAAACACACGGACACAGCTAGGCTGCTTAGTATGTAGGACTAGAGCCTTTAGCCCGTAGGAGAATCTCTATGGTCAATAGCGTATGGGTGATCTGCAGAGCATGAAGGAGATAGCGCAATCATTGAATTCAGTGCACTGCAGAACAGTACAGTTAGATCTCAGGTCGTTAGACCCTGCGCCATTGTCAGTGCCTATGTTTAGGATCACACTGACCCTTGTGCCTGTAAATACACAATAGCCACTTGGGTTTAGCCTGTAGTCACCTGGGTTTTGCCCGTAGAACACTTCAGATAGATCTAAAGACATTTGACATTATGCCCCTGCCAGTGCCTACATTTAGGCTTCTGCCAGCTCCTGTGCCTGTAAATACACAATAGACACTTGGGTTTAGCCCATAGACATTTGGGTTTAGCCCGTAGGAGATTTCAGATGGATCTAAAGACATTCGACTTAGATCCAAAGCAGTTTGATACTGTGCCCCTGCCAGTGCATGCAGTGCCTGCGAATACACTTTGGAGTCTCACAACTATAACTCTGTCATGAGTGGTGACACTGTATAGGG
This sequence comes from Linhomoeus sp. GSCO2_2, assembly GCA_030248115.1. NCBI lineage: Eukaryota > Metazoa > Nematoda > Chromadorea > Monhysterida > Linhomoeidae > Linhomoeus > Linhomoeus sp. GSCO2_2. The sequence goes on along the minus strand of JASAMZ010000947.1, from coordinate 55,026 downwards.
CTTGTGGCGCGAAATCAAATGTCAATCACAGCGTCTGGTGCCTTCTGTGCTCAGAATGTACTGGCGCAGTCAATATTTGCGAAATATTGTGGAATTTAGTCATCAGTCAACGTTCTAAAAGTAAAGATGCACAACTGCGTGCTATGACGGTCAGTTTAAGCTATTGATGATCGCGAACCGACAACTGTGTCTAGAGTTATGTCGTTGACAGATCCACAAACAAACAAACAGACAGAGTCTAGGCGCCATAATATAAGGCGCCAGGCGCCAAGCTCCTGTGCCTGCAAATACACAATATATGTTTGGGTTTAGCCCGTAGACAATTGGGTTTAGCCCATAGGACATTTCAGATATATCTCAAGCCATTCGACCCTGTGCCCCTGCCAGTGCCTACGTTCAGGATTGTGCCAGCTCATGTGCCTGCAAATATACAGTAGACTCTTGTGTTTAGCCTGTAGACATTTGTGTTTAGCCAATAGGGCATTTCAGACAGATCTCAAGCCATCTGACACTGTGCCATTGCCAGTACCTACATTTACACTCGCACCAGCTCGCGTGCCTGTAAACACACAATAGATACGTGGGTTTAGCCCATAGACATTTGGGTTTAGCCCATAGGAGATTTCAGATAGATCTAAAGACTGACATATATCCAAAGCGGTTTGATGCTGTGCCCCTGCCAGTGCATGTGCAAAGGCCACTAACTGCTGTGACTCACCTAGTAGAGCCAACTCCTTAGCTCCTACTAAGATCTCACCTAGTGGAGTCGGTATAGTAGGCACCTAACCCCGGAAAGAAAAAAAAATGTATTGCTCGATCCTCTGGTCATGGCTGAGACGGGAATCGGAGGTTTGATTAAACTAGCAGTAAAACTGTAGAATGTTCATTACAGTACCCACGAGAAAGCTGCATACTGTTTGGTGCTCATAATTCAACAAGTTTTGTAATCATCATACATACCATGCGAACGTCTGTGTTAAAGCCAACGTAACAATAGACAGGACCTGCACGCGTTGCAGCTTGTTCTCATAGCAGTCTACTACATGTCTTTAACAGTTGCTTCATGTTTGGCCAATTCTGTGAGTTTTTCAAAGCTCTTCTTCCAAATAAGTTGGCACAGTACATGCTACCGTAATCCAAGCGCACAGCATACTAGCACACTTCCTAAGTATATTTAACGTTCGTTTCTTTGTAATCTTCTTTGTCTTACCATAATTTCTTCTCTCATCCAATTCTCAGGCTTCGCTCCCAACCTCTCCATAACTCCTTCCGAGGATTTCATCGTGTTCGAAGGGGAAGACATCGTTATAAGTTGCACCTCGGTCGCTCTACCAAAGTCCCCTCCTCGCCTATACCTGTCCGCGCCGAATTCCCAGAATGTGGAAATCGGTGGCAATTTGTCTTTTATCATAAGGAGCGAAGAATCGCCAGAGTTCACAGCGGAGGAGACGGAGCGGCAGTTGATGAACGTTGACGTCACACTGACGGACGATGAGCAGACGCACGTCACGATTGGGACGTTCCGCATTGCCGACGCGTCGCGCTCCCTGAGCGCGCAGTGTCAAGCGGCCAATTCGGTTGGGACGTCGGAAACGGCGACGATTAGGGTCACTGTAGTCGGTGAGTGGAGTGAGAGGGGGACTGATGCGGGAGTGATGCGGGAGTGAGAGTGGGAGCTGAGGGGAGTGAGTTTGGAGTGAGAGTGGGAGCTGAGGGGAGTGAGTTTGGAGTGAGAGTGGGAGTGAGTTTCGAGTGAGAGTGGGAGCTGAGGGGAGTGAGTTTGGAGTGAGAGTGGGAGCTGAGGGGAGTGAGTTTGGAGTGAGAGTGGGAGTGAGTTTCGAGTGAGAGTGGGAGCTGAGGGGAGTGAGTTTGGAGTGAGAGTGGGAGCTGAGGGGAGTGAGTTTGGAGTGAGAGTGGGAGCTGAGGGGAGTGAGTTTGGAGTGAGAGTGGGAGCGGGAGTCTAGTGACAGTGGGAGTGAGAGTGGAGTGTGAGAGAGTAGATTAAGCGAGATGGAGTCACGTGTAAGCGCCAACCGGCCAGGGGGGGGGGGGGTCAGGGGGGTGTATAGGACCCCTCATGGGGGGGGGGTCTGAGGCCCCTGGAGGGGGGGGGGGGGGGTCAAATGGCCTAAAAATTTTGCCAAAAATGTACCAAAAATAAGAGAATTTTGCAAAAATAGGCCAAAAAGTGCCAAAAATCGATTAATTTTGGAAACAAACGTCCCAAATATAGCGCCGCAGGCGAAAATTTTGCCATTTTTAAGCGCCGCAGGCGAAAATTTTTGAAATTCTAGGGGGGGGGTCTTTTGGGGAAGGCGGGAGGGGGTACCTGGGGGGGTATGGGGGGGGGGGGGTACACTTTCGGCTAGGGGGGGGGGCTTACCCCCATACCCCCCCCCCCCCCCCCGGTTACACGTATGGATGGAGTGAGCATTGGAGCCGTTCATGAGTCAGTCTGCCTGTCTCTAATCAGTACATTGCACCTATGTGCCCATTCAGATGCTCCCTCTCTAACAGCTACAGTAGCTAACGACAACACCGTTACGGTAGCTATTGGACGACCCTCCTCACCCGGTGGAGATATTGAGGTGCTTTGTGACAAACGCAACAAGATAAAGACATTTCCTTTGCTAAACTTCGCACTTGCAGGGCTACCTTCTCTACCTCACAAACGACACCGATTTGCCTCTTGCCGACTGGCGCCTCATCACTGTTGAGCTCACGCCAATCGACATAATTTACACTATGGCAATCATCCCAGGCGATACATTGATCAGGCGCGAAAACTACACGATGAGAGTCAGAGCTCTAGTTGAGGACACGAGTGGTCCCTTGTCCGATAATGCGTATTTTCAAACTGGGCCCGGAGGTGAATTTTTTAAACAGTGCTCGCCAAAGTTTTAAGCTCATCTTGTACCATTGGCGGGCTATTATAGTGCCAGGCGACGCGCCAAACGTGACGGGAGAGGTGGCGCGGAATAGCTCGCTTATCGTAAAGTGGACTCCTCCCAAATTTCCGAACGGGGCAATTCTGGTGCGCATTGTCGTCGTTGACAACGACGACAACGACGCTGCCCACGACGACGACGACGGCGGCGGCGGCGGTGACGACGACGACGACGACGACGACACAAACAAGTCATTGTCGTTCCGTATTTCAGGACTACACTGTTTACTGGACCGTCGGAGCTAACGCGACTTTGCCATTGGGCCAATGGAAGGAACAAATCGTGCCACCCGATCAGCTCTCGTTTATGCTGGACAGGAAAGGGTTAATCGACGAGGCCGAGTACCACTTTCGTGTGGGGTCTCGCAACGAAAACGGCGACGGACCGATATCGGAGCCAGATGTGATCTTAGCAACGGGGCCCGAAGGTGTGCTGAATACGGTAGCGCAAGTGCATCGATCTCTCAACGCCTTTAACCCTATCCACACAGGTCGAGCCCCAGAAATCATACACGGCGATGAATTCATCAAAGTGTTGCCGGGAGGCGCGGCCTATTCTTGGTGCAACGCCACCGGTGAACCAGGCCCTGACGTTTGGTGGATTGGCAGCGATGGAGAATTGGCACTGGAGAAGCACTTGGTGGGCAATCGTTCACTTGCTTTGATAGTGTTAGGCAGTGCGGTGTAGTGTAGTGAGTCTAGTGTAGTGTAGTGTAGTGTAGTGTAGTGTAGTGTAGTGTAGGATCGGTAGTTTTGCGTGGCGTATCGTAGTGTACTGTAGGGTAGTCTAGTGTAGGGCGTAGCGCAGACTAGTGTAGTGTGGCGTAGCGGTATAGTATTGTGTGGTAGTGTGACAACGTACATCATCCATGCAACCAACATTGCATTGCTGCATTGTGTGCATTGCAACCAACAAAATCTCCTGTTTACAGTTCGTTGCCAGCGAACAAGAGAAGCGCTATTGGTTGGGTAATGTGACGAATCGAACCCAAGGAATTTGTTTCGCCCGGAATTGGATGGGTGAAGCCAACTGGACGGTGACGGTCGAAGCATATGGTGAGAGCGGCCATTTGATACAATTGGTAGAATAGTACTGTAAAACAGCAACTTGTTCAACTTCTCCGAAAGCAAACTCAATAAGCGGACGCACCTATGCGTACGCACGGCTCTTGTCCGCGCGCACGTGCCTGGTTATCGCCCGGCCTGGCAGCTCCAAGTATACTTGCGTCAGTCATGCGTTCCTTCAGAGAAGCCCGAGGGCTGGCTGGCGAGCGTGGTCAACCTGGGCGTCTTTGAGAACGGCACCGTCTGGATGACATTTGCCGAGATCACCGAGCTGCTCGCTTCGCCCGAGGAGGAGGCGCCCGCGCCCGCGCCTGCGGTGCGCGGGCGCCGCAGGCGTGCCGCCGAAGAGAAAGAGAACGAGGAGGTTAGCAGCGGATGGGCGGAGTTGGAGTGCCCTTGCGTCCATGAGAAGGCGCCGCCGGTGCGCTCCGCATGCGCAGAGGCGAAGAGAATTGTTGCGGTGGCCCTGAGTTTATGGTTTCGTTTTGCGTTTCGAGGGCGTAAGCAACGACAGAAGCTAGAATCGAATGTCTGTCTGATTGAGGTTTACACACACACACACACACACACACACACACGCCCTGTCTAGCGAATAGTTATAGAGGCACTTGTGTGACGACGACATACCGACGCACGGTGCGTCCCAGCGCGGCGCCACTCGCCGCGCTGGGGCGCGCGCGCGCGACAGTCAATTCCCAAACGACGCCCCGATTCCAGGCGAAAAGCAGCCCGCGAATCATCTTCCACGTCAGCGACAGGGCGGACAAACCCCGCCATTTGTGGACAAGCAGGGAATTCGAGGGACAAACGGTCACCGACCCTCTCACCTCGCAGAACTTGATCTTTCAACTATTTCCGACACTGAAGTGGGGAAAGAAGTACTTCGTGATTATTGAGAATGTGGACAAGGCTACAGAGACGCCGATGATTGCATTCGAAACGCCAGGTGGGTGGGTGGAGTGTCAACGCAACAATTTCCGAGCATCGAAACTACATACTGCATGTATTGGATCAGAACATTTTAGAAAAGAAAAATTTGAAATTAGAAGGAGCGTTTCGCTCTCGATCATCCCTACACTCACCAGATCAACCAATTCACGCACCACCAGCATTCTCCATTTCACACAAGCATCCTCCGCTCACTGGGGGGGGGGGGGGGGGGGTTGGCGTTCACTGTACCCCCGCAGTTGCACGATCTCACCAGAATTGTCCTTCAGAAGCGCCGGGCGACGCAAAACTCCACGTGAACGAGGACGACCACTTCATTCTCACGTTCCGACCCTTTCTCCTGGCGCGGGACCCAGTCAAGGTTCGTATTCTATCTTTTTCCTATAACTAATAAAACACGAACACGCGACAAGAAGTTGCGCGTTCCCCAGGTCTACACTGTCACGTACTGGGCCGGGGAAGTCAAAGACCGCGATTTCGGTTCCGAGCAAATATTAACGGGCGGTCCTTTCATGCCGGAGGGCGAAGCGGTCCATGGTCTCGAACGGAACTCCAGATACACATTTCAAATTGCCGCCACTACAGAAGACGGTGGTACTGTAGTAGGAGAGCCGGAGACGCTCACCACGCCGGACGTGGACCCCGCCCCAGGTGAGTGTAGCTAAAGTAAGAAAAGAGTGCACTTGTATGGTAGAGTAAGAAACGAGTGCTTTTGGATGATAGAGTAAGAAAAGAGTGCCGCCGGCATAATTCGACTTCAGATGGGTTCTAATGAGAGACGTAGTGTACAGGCGCACTATAGTGCGCTCCAGATACTGCCAAAGTCATCCAACTACTTTTGACATTCAGTGCCGCCGCGGGACGCCGAGCTCGCAGTCAACGCGGACAACTTTTTCGAGCTGACCTTCAAAGGACTCATTTGGCCGAAGCATCCCGCCATCGTTAGAAATTCTACAGTTCTTGTTGTGATGACAATGCAAAACTTCTCAATTGCTAAAACACGCACAGGCTTACCAAGTGGAATTCTGGCCTGGGAAGGAGCACGAAAGAAAGCAGCAACGAATCCTCCATTTGCCTGGCCGGGCGGACACTTGGCCTACAGTAGTGCACGGTTTGAAATGGGACGCCGAATATTCTTTTGAAATCACCGCCATCACGATGGCTGGAGAAGTCGTTGTGGGACCCGTAACGACGCTGACGACGCCTGCCGTCGAGCCCGAGAAACGTAAGGGTTTTTGTTGTGTCCCCGCTCCAGAAGTGTTTCGAAATTGTGTTTGTGGTTGTACCTGGAAACGTGTATCGTAACCCGCAACAGTAAAACTTTCCAAAATTTACCCAAAATGCGCCAAAACTGGCCGCTGCGATGCATTTATCGAGTCATGCAGAAAAATTTCCTTCACGATTCGAATCACATGAAGGCAACTTTCGTCCTCCCCCCGTCTTCTAATCAAACTCCCCTTCCCCATCCCACGTTCATTTCTTTCGGCGAGCACATAAAGTAACTGAAGTTCTGTATAACTCATGCGCAAACATACCGGTAAGGGTATTTTGAATACATTAGATTCAACTCCAAGGAATATACCTAACTATGCTTCCCATTTTAGCAAGTGAAGGCTCACTCACTCTTGTCGACGCCAGACCAACATTGCTCACAGTAACTTGGGAAGCGGCTGTGGAGTTTCTGCCCGAAATACTGATTTATGAGGTGTGTTGAGCAGTGTACTAAAGCATAAATACCTAAGTTCCTTTGTTGTTAAAGATGAGATTACATAAAAGGTAATGTATGTAGCTTAAATTGGTTGTTTGTTGGATTTGTTGATTGCTCATCTTGAATCATTTGGATCAGTGTAACAGCATTTTGCGAATGCATAGATCAACGAATACGTTCTGAATAAAATGGGATCTGTTAGCGTTAGGTTACATTAATCTGGATTATTATTCAACGAGTTTGGCACAATTCAGATTTTTATTCAACAACAACTGTTCGCCAATATGTCAGTCAACGCAACAACTTTGGAAGCCACTGCGGAGAATTTGTCGCCGAAAACCACATACAATATTACTGCGACTGGCAAAAATGAGTTTGGAACTATCGTGTGGACAATCGACAGACTGTTTAACACGACGGATTATATAAGTTGGTGGATTTGTTGACTGTTGTGTAATTATTTTTACCGTAAAACATTTGTTGATTATGCATATTGAATCAACTCAAGCTATTGCTCATGTCAGTACTCAGTTCTTCAGTTCTCCTTTCTCTAGCTACACTTAACGCGTGTCGTCTCGTAGGAGTGTGAAATTAAGAAAGTTTGTAAACATTCTAGCGAATTGTGGAATAGTACTCTGTGTTTTGCTTTGTGCTCACTCACTTGTGAGTACAGGGTGTTTTGCGCTAAATTGCACTGTATTGCAACTTACAGGCAGTGACACGGGCGAAATCCATCTGTTAAATGCCACTGACATGTCGCTGACTTTTGCTTGGAGGGCGCCAGACGACTTGCAGATTTACATCGACTCTGGCTACCAGGTTGGGAATCGCAAGTGCTTGAGCACTGATTTATGAGCTCAATAGGACTTGTGTCCTAACTGTTCCCATCTCCGAATGAAGATTTGCGGAGGTTGTCAGAACATTTCTCTGTCCGCATTCTACTCCGAGTTACCGTATATTGTGACTGATCCTAAGACAATTTTGCTGAGTTCGATTTTGGACACTCAGATGAGCTTGCCAGCAGATAAAATGCGCGCTTAACCTCGGAACAACACATAGCACAACCTGTATTGAGCGCAAATTAAACGCCAAGTTGATGGCGCCAGAACTGGCTATTGTAGCAAAGACAAAGGCTCACAAATTCAATTTTAGATCTCCCTAACCCTTCAAAGCAATGCGGAATGGTCAACGGATCTACAAACTGAAGGAACAGCACTTACTGTGCACAATTTGGAGGCCAATCAAACGTATACTGTATCGATCGAGGCGCACAACAAAGCGTTCGGAAACCAAGTCTGGTCGATAGCCGACAACTTTAGCACGACGCCCTCTTTGAGTGGGACGAATTTAATTTGTATTTAGCAAATATCGTGTCTAATTTTTGGACAATTTACGTTTCAGCGACATGTGATTATATCACGGCGAAGCTGGACCTCGTCGTCGTCATGGACAGTTCGGACAGTATTCACGTCATGAACTTTGTCACCTTGAAAAGTGCGTTATAAATTGTAGTAGGTTGCGTACTTTGCAGCCACTGGCCGCAGCCGTAGCGGCAGACGTAACACAGCCGTAACCGTAGCGGTAACTTTGCAGTGACCGTAACCTTAGCCGTAGCAGTAGTCGTAACCGTAACATTAACCGTTTAGGAAATAAGCCGTAGCCGTTACCGTAACCGTAGCCGTAACCGTTGCTACCGTAACCCAATTCCCTGAAAATCAGGCTTGACGCGCGTCTTCCTGGACATGCACTTCGACATCTCCGACGAGCGCGTAAGAGTGGGCCAGGTGGTCTATTCGGCCGAGGCCGAGTCCCATATAAGTCTGGGCCAGTACCCGGACAAGAAGACCCTTTTGGAGCGCTGGCTTTTTGCCCGGCACATTAGGGGAGAGACGGTTACGGCCACGGGTCTCCAGCTGGCGCTGGAACAGTTCGAGCAGTACGGAAGAGAGAAGAGTATGAAAGCCGTGCTGTTGATCAGGTGGGGAAGGAGAGTTGGCGATTGGTTGCCCGTCTTCCTCCTCCCTCCCTCTCTTCCTCTGACCCTCCATCTATCCCTCCCTCGAGAGCACGTCCCGAGCAAAAACTTTTCGCCTGCGGCGCTATTTTAGAGCAATTTTCTAAAGGACGGAGAAAACCGAAGTTCGCAACAATTTTGCCTTGGAGCCATTTTGATGCAATTTTGTAACAGAAGGGGCTAAAATCGGTGAAAATGTATTGTCTGGGGCACATTATGAAGCGATACGTCAATGTAGCAGCAATTTTCCCCTACGGCGGGAAATGTTTGATGAAGTTTTGCAGCATCTTGCACCCCCCCCCCCCCCCCTGTAGCCTCAAAAGTGCCTCTCCCAAATCCTGGATCTGCCACTGCTCGCTAGTCGCTACCCCTCTCCCCTCCTTTTCATCCACCTATCACTCAATTGCAGCGACGGCTTGTCCGAGGGCGAGCCTTGGGAAGTGGCCGATCTAATACGCGAACGATTCAACGCGACAATATTCGCGCTAGGAGTGATCGGTCCCAATTCACCCCTATCTGCACGGATACAGTTGAAGAAGATCATCGGCGGAGACAAGCGGCTGCTGCTCAAGATCGCCAAACACCTGGACTTCAAAGGCGACATGTTCAAGAAGATGACCCAGAGAATCTGCGAATACCACGATCTGAGTTAGTGGTGTCGTCGTCGTCGTCGTCGTCGTCGTCGTCGTCGTCGTCGTCGTCGTCGTCGTCGTCGTCGTCGTCGTCGTCGTCGTCGTCGTCGTCGTCGTCGTCGTCGTCGTCGTCGTCGTCGTCGTCGCCAGCACAACAATCACAACGCATTCTAGGTCGCCCAGTGGACGCCGGTCGTCTCGAGCTACGCTCGAAGTCCGTCACGACTCTGCGATTCGAGTGGCAGGCCCCCAAAAGTCTGCGCAATGATATCACCACCTACAAGGTACTAAAAAATTTCATTTACCTGAATCACGATCACAACCATCAAATCTATCATAAAACACCTCACAATTTCACTAACACAGACGTTCATAAACCTTTCACAGGTGTCCATATTCTCCAAAGGCCTCGATAAACCACTGAAAACGGTCACATTTGCCTCAGTACTAAAGGAGGCGGGTTTCGAGGGACTCACCCCTGAAACGCCCTACATAGTAAGGGTGGAGGGATACAGCGCCGAGAACGAGATTTGGACAATTGAAGAGGAGTGGAGCACCGGTGGGTTGGAAAGTGGTGTGAATTCGAGAGATTTGGTCGTATTTAGCGCATGAATGACAAAGCGGAACAACTACTGAAGGCTGTATGCGCAGTGCTGTGGTGCAGTACAATACAACATCAATGTGAATACAGAATACAATACAATGCAATACAATGCGGTGCAAAACAATGCAATACAATACAATACAATAACATAGCAAAGCAATACACTACCGTACACTGCAAAACAACACAACACAACACAGTGCAATGCAATGCAATGCAATGCAATGCAATGCAATGCAATACAATACAATACAATACAATACAATACAATACAATACAATACAATACAATACAATACAATACAATACAATACAATACAATACAATACAATACAATACAATACAATACAATACAATACAATACAATACAATACACTGCAATGCAATGCAAGGCAACACAGCAAAACGGAACACAACATCACTGCACTTCAGGAGTCGCCCCAAACACCACCACCTCGACGACGACCACGACGACGACCACAACAGCTGACCCGCTGACCACAATACCGGATGTCGACACCAACACAACAACTGCGGGACCACTGGACAATGCAACGACCACATCTGAAGGTGAAGCCGACCATACGACGGCCACTGGAATGGATACTGTAACAACAACTACTACAACTACTAATAAACATGAAGAGGATAATACGACAACACCCAATACACCTATTGGCACTTCAACTGCAGAGCCAATAACTCCTACTGCAACAGAAGGAGACAGCACAGTTACAAAGCTGCCAACTGCTAGCACCACAACTGTTGCAACTGGGAACGACAGTACAACGACTACAACAACAATCACAACAATGGCAACAACTAAAGCTAGCGATGGAAGTTCAGTCAGTACGGCTGTAACTGAGAATGCTACAGTAATCGCTGCTACGACAGTTACAACTGCAACGCCTGAAGAATTTGGTACTACAACAACAACAGTGTCAGATGGAGATAACATTACTGTCACCACTACCGATTTAGTGCAATCGTCTAACGTTACTGCCACACCTAGCGACCTGAATGGCACCACTCCAATGACAGACACACCAGCGACCACAACCCATATGAGTAGCGACGGCAATACTTTGAGCAGTATACCTACAAGCGCTGATCCTGCCAATTCGACAACAGACGAGGGTAGTACGGTATTCTTCACAACAACAACAACAACTCCAACGGAAACAACTACAACAACCAAACCAGCGACAACTGAGACAACGACAACTGAAACAATAACAAGCGAAACAACGACAATTGAAACGCTTGATACAACAACGACACCAGCTGGAGATATCGCCAGTCGCTTATCCAGCCAATTCACAGAACAGTATGACAGTACCACAACTGCTAGTGGCACAACAAGCGCCACAAATTCCAATACAACAACCACAACGAGGGCGACGACGACCACAACAGAGTCACAGACTACAACTGCAACTATTGATGTTGAAACAACTCAAATCGTGCAAAGCACAACGTCAACCATTAACATTTCATCAACGACTGGTGAGTGAGACAACAACAAAGTGAGCCTGGTAGAGTTGCAAATTTCTGTCTACGTATTGCTATTTTGCATCAGTTTGTTTGGGTTGGTCATTTAAGCGCTCGCAACACGTTTTATGCTGCCTTTATCAATCACTGCATGCAACCCTTAAATATTTGTAAATTGTACTTCAGTCGACAAGTCCGGCTGCCTACTGCTGGTGTCCAAAAGTGGCTCTCATCTGCACGTCATGTGGCAACCGTCCTACGGAGTCGAGGGCGACGTTCACTACTACATGGTATGTTAGGTATATTGTAATGGCGGGAATTCAGAAACTCTGAATTACTTGGTGTAAAATGGGGGTCAGTATATGTAAAATTCTGGTATTTCATTCTCGTTTGGCGAACCTTCAGCAATTTTCTAAATTTGTGTGTTTGCGTTTCCATGTTGCATGAAAGAATTGCATGGTATCGCAGGCGTTTGCCCAACTACTACCACCTACTGTAGAGCTGACCTCTACACTCTACTCAGAATTGACCACATCTTCCTAATTTTGTGCGCATTCCATTCAGTGTTTAATTACCAAAAGTTCCACTTCAGACCGCCATCAAGACCCTGACTCGAGAGAAGGAGCCATTCACTACCTTCGAGCGCGTGCCAAAGGAGAAATCCGAAGCAATTTTCGACGAACTGGAACCACAAACCGTCTACATTATTAGAGTTGACGGATACGACGTGGAATATGGGAAAATATGGAGCATTCAGTCGACGTTCTATACGGCTCCGGCAGAGGGTTTGTGAGCAACGAAGCGCTATACTAAAACAGTACGCTGCGGTATAGTGCAGTGCAGACCAATAAAATACAATACAATATAGTAAATACACTACAGCGCAACACAAAACAACACAGTATAGTAAAGTACCATGCAATACAATACAAAACAATGCACTGCAGTACAATACAATACCATACAATAAACTGCACTGCAACATAATGCAATGCAATGCAATGCAATACAACACAATACAATACAACGATACAATACAATACAATACAATACAATACAATACAATACAATACAATACAATACAATACACTACAATACAGTATAATACAACACAGTACAATACAAATCAATACAATTCTACAACAACCCTCAATTTCCAGACGGCAACCTGGCCTCCACCACTCCCTCCACAACAACAACAATCATCATCCCAGGCTGCAGATGCGAGTGCGACTCCAATGGCACCAGCGTCATCAAACGCTGTCTGGAAGGGGGAATCGGTGGTGTAGGAGGAACAACCCCCTATACCCCTGTGCCCCCCACTATACCTCCCGTGGTGACGGTGGATTGCGGTTGCGTCAGGAGGCCCGACCAGCCCACCATATGCCCCAGTGGCTACTTGTTCAGGGAAGGAGATGGCATGTGCCATGGTAAGTTCAAATGTGGATGCTATTTGATGCGAGTGGAGAAGAGTGGTGTGTTGAGTTGAAGATGAGCGGTAGGTATAAACTTTGCATGCTGCTGAGACTTTGTGGTTTGTTACTCTGAGACAGCGTACGTCTACTCACCTTAGTTAGTGGTGCACACTGCACACTTCATATCACCACTTCAACTTGTCAAAATCGACTCGCAACCCGATCTATTTATCCAAATGTTCTTCTCTCAAGACATGCGCACGCACGCACCTCCTTCGCCTGTGTCCTATCGCCCGGCCTGTGCACTCCCACCTTTGCAGACATCAACGAGTGCTCCCAGGGCAACGGCGGCTGCAGTCACGGCTGCATCAACACAGCGGGAGACTTCTACTGCGCCTGCCCTCCGGGCCTGGCCCGGGACCCACTCCAACCCAAGCAGTGCGTCACGCACGCAGTGCTCTTTGAAAGGGTGTCGCACGTGGCCGCCCTGGCAGCCGCTACCAGGGAAAAGGCCATTGGCATAAGGGGAGGCAAGTGCTGCCCCGGTTTAGGTGAGCCGGTCTCCGGAGCGGAGTAGCGATCGGGAATAGGTTAGCGATTGGAAGCAGAGTGACATAGCGTGGCGTCGAAACGCTGAATCGTGTTGAGAATCGATTTCTGTCGCGTAGCCATCGCTCGTGGTTTAGTAATTGTGGTGACATGCTCTGTCTGTTTCATGCAGCGTTCCTGCAGATCGTGTGGCTTGGAGGTCAATTGTCAGTCTTGAGTACAGTGTCGCGCGCATTCTGTAGACGTTCTTTTGGAGTAGGTAGGTGCAGATGATTAGGTACAGGGTTGACGACAATCTTTTGTTCAGCGTGTGCTAACTGCTTTCCCACGAGTCTAGGGCAGTTCAACCGGTGCTTGTGGCGTATTCTTCCATTGGCCTGCTTTATCGTAGCGCGAATTTCCTTTGTCTGCTTTGGAATCTGACAGTTTCTCTCGTATAAGAAGACAACATCCATCCAACATAGCGAAGCACAACCTATCCACAGTGTCACCAAAACAGTTCGCAGTCCAAGAAAGCCACAACAGGAGATTCGATCGGGTGACATTCAAACAGCGAAGCTACAGTAGTAGTCCCTATTTCCTCTCGCTTTTAGACAATCGCTCGAAAATCGACTCTCACTCCTCGTCGTCGGCTTGTTGGTCGTCGGAAATCGATAATTTACGCTTCCGACGCGCCGGAGGGGTACTGTGGTTTGCGCGCGAATTTGAATTTGAATTCGAGAAGCTCAGGCGGATCAGGCGCAGTTTCTGACTCGCTGCTAAGACGCAAGCGGCATTGTTGTCATGACCGCAGTAGGAAGAAGAGGAGAATACTGTCAGCAGGCGACTGGAGAACTCGAGCTGTAAATTATGCGTGGTTTTGTCATAAATCGCAGGCAAACTTTGCAACAAAGCCAACCCTGAATCCGTCCATTTTGTGCTGGTGCGCCCTGACCAGCTGGGAGAAGCCGTGCTCCGACAGAAACTCCTCCACGGCAGCTTTTGTGAAGAATTGGGCGGAGCCGCGCAGTGTATTCGGGGCGAATCCATATTTGTCGAGGGTGGATTGGTCGTACTCTGGTTGGGAGGGCCTGCAAGCAAATATGAGTGGGGAGGGGGGAGGTAGAGGGAGCGAGGGAGGTAGGGGAGAGGGGGGAGGGAAGAGAGGAAGGGGGAGTAGAGGAAGGAAGAGAGGAAGAGAGAGAGGGAGGATGGAGGAGCAGCCTGGAACAGCCACTAAAAGCAACTCATCTCTGACAACTGAAACTGACGCGATGGGGTCGTTCCACAGCAGGCTCCAAGCCAGGGGGTCGGTGGTTTTGCTCTCGGCTGTGAGGGGCAGTGGCACTGCCAAGCGATTGATAGCCTCAACCAGCACCTGTGGATGTCTCGTCTTAAGGCTGACCACCCCAGAAACTCTTGCCGACGCCACTCCGGGAGGAGCTACGGGGTTGGGCATAATGCACCATGGGCGCAGAAAACGTCTGTGAACGAGTATCAAGACTCAAGACGGCTTCGTGAAGTTGTTTATGGAGTCTAAATAGTCCCCCCTTTTTTTTTTTTTTTTTTCGACCAACGAACAGTCACTACCTTTCCATCTACGACAGCTGCCAGTGGCATGAACTCAAAGACCCTGGCTGCGCAGCCGGCCACTCCTCGCCGCCCAAGTAGAGCTCAAACTTGTCCTGGCATCGCCTGCAACCAATATTACTTGGGACTTTTTGATTGAATGCTGAAGGTATGTACAGGGGATTTTTTTTTGAAATGAGGGGGCTGAGCTTGGCCTAAATGGTAATGGATCTTGATAAAGTTTAAATCCAATATTTTGGCCATATCGTATTGAGCGTATTAAAACTTACGTAGGGGTTAGGCTAGGGGCTTTACGGAGGGCGTCCCCTCTACGCGGCGGGGGACAGGGGCGGTGGTGGCGGGGGCGGGCGTTCTCGGGGTGGGCACAGTGACGGTAAATATGCAACTTTGCAAATAATCTAAAATATATCAAAATAGAAACGCTAGCCAAACCCGCACTTTTGCTCAAAAATTGGAATTTAAGGTCATCAATTGAGCAAAATAGGGGGGTCATACTTATCATGCGGGGAGGCCTATCTAAGGGCGGGAAAGAATCGTCTTTAATAACGGGGCTAGATAGCCCACGGCAGGCTGGTTTTGGTAAAATTTTTAATACGCGGTATGGTAATTATTTTATTTATTTTGTTTTTTTTTTCATAATAGTCTGGCTCGGGGGGCCCTTTTTGAACCCCCTACCCCTCAATTAAAAAAAAAAACCCCTGGACATAGGTAGTTTCATTCAACTTTGACATACTACGCATCATACCTTTCGAAAATCTGTTGGCCTGTCGACATAGCGAATATCGTGGCTCGCCTCTCAGAAGCACCACTTTCTGAGGCAGACAACACCTTCTGACTCAGAAGGTACGCCACGACCTCAAAACTGAACTCGCCCCTGTCCACGTAGTCACCCAGAAAGACCTAGATTACCTGGGCCCAAATTAGGCCCCATAGGCCACAGCCTTGGCTCGAATCTGAAGGAGATCCGCGGCAGCCCGGCCATGCAGGTCGCTGAAGTGTGCAGTAGGGGCTGGTTTCCAGCCCTTGATAAGCGATGACTTAGTCTCAAGCCTGGTCCAGCAGACCTAAGATGTGCGCTGGCTCAGTCACGGGGACACATCTGGGCTCCGCCTCCAGCAGAGGCTCCACGGCCTCACAGACTGCCAGGAAGCAGTTGACAATGCCCTTGGAGGGCGCCTCTCTCCAAGAGAACGCGGGGGCTCCTCAGCGGTTGTAATGGCAGCGACCTCGTCGTCTGCCGGACTGCGGTCCTTTTCAACCGTCTCAATCTCGAACGCGTTGGCAAAGTAGCTGAGACCCTCCAGCATGGCCTGGGCGGCGCGAACGCCCCCTATGGCATTGACGAGTGTGGAATTCATGGTGTCGGCAGCCTTGTGGGAAGATTCAGAAACATAGACATGTGTTATACATATCAGGTTGTATTAGTATGTATGTGTACTACCGAAGTTGACGTGGAGGCAACGTGACCAATGGGCAGACTGTTGCACTCTGGGCTCCACCACTGTCTCTTGTGCTCTGCGTCATGGCGTCTAAATGAACACATGTTTTGTGCTACTGCATAAAGATAAGCAGTGTCATCAAGTTGACAATAGCCTGTGCCGGAATTGATGCCCTCTAAGGAAACCTCAGGCAATGGTAACAGACGTTAACAGACACATTGGCCTTGAAAATAGCTTGGATGTATCACAGACGAACTGCATACCTAATATATGGGACACATGAATCAATAATGGCGAAGTCTTAACAAATTAACTGGGCGGGGATTGTTGAATCACAGAGATGCTGCTCTTCCATTGGTCTTCTTCTCAGTTGAGCGACACGCAGGTGCCTGATGGACGCAGCATCAGGGTCAGCCGCTGGGCCAAGTAGGTTAAGCCTTTCCAGGTGGACCAGATGATGCCGATGCCAAGGGGAACCACACAGGAGCTCCTGCCCTCTGGGAAGGGCCCATTGAAGTTGGCCGAGAAGCAGTTGGTGAACCACCCAGCGCTAGACAGGCGTGAGTGAAGATTTTACCCAACCAAACTATGTTTAACATCCAGAAGGAAGACTGACGTGTGTGATGTTCGGGCACAGTTAGGTCTGTTTGGGTCCATTCTGCGGTCTGAGGTGGAGAAGGCTGGTTGGCTTGGCGAGACAGGGAATCCCCAGCGTTACCACCCAGGAACTTGGCCATGGAGAATGGATAGAGTTGGTCAGGTTGTGCCTAATTTAGACAGCAGAGGTGGGCCTTTCTCAATTTGGCCTGAGAAGACAAGACACAAGACACCTGAGCCACTGATGATCTTACTGAGAATCCCTCGTACTTGGCATGAGCCGACTCTCCATCACAGCCTGCCAGGTCTACTCTCAGCTCCTGGGGCTCGCGACCAACTTCAGCGTTGGCTATCTGGTCGGATGTTCTCCAGCCCCAGCCAGTAGTTGTTGCACGGGGTCCCGAAAGCTACCGGCATAGTCCTCAAGTTGCGGTAGAATTCTTCGGAGCTGTCCAGGCGCCTGGCGAATTCAGAGACCGCTTTTGCCTTTTCACTTGGACGTAAAGACATCAGGCACTAAGCACTCTGCGACCAACAACTCCAAGAGCACACGCAACGCAACGAGTAGCAACCACAACACATCCAACGTATTGCTATTCATGCGCTCCTCGAATACGCACTCGAGCTTGTGGCGCTTCTGAAACGACCCCATGTACATATTCCACAAAGAACGATTCTTCCTAATCAAGACAGTCACACCATGATTTTCTGATCTCGATACTGATACTGATAGACGATTCTATGCAACTAGAGTATCAGTACGTACATGCACGGTTACCTATGTACCGTTTTGCAGATGCATTATTGCGTATATGTATCTCTGCTATGTATGTAACTACGATGGACTGGCAGTCATATGTAGTGTAAGCAGACGGATACCAAGAGAGCACATAAATGTATGTAGCTACAGTAGGAAGGTAGGTGTGTGGAACTGATATGAGGCTACAGTAGACAGGCATACGACAACTATGTACATACAAACTATTTTAACATCCATACTATAGCACTGATTGCAGCTGCAGTAGACGGGCAACCACACTCACAGCTGGCATGAAGATACAGGTAAAGGAAGGTACCACTACGTATGTACAAACGAGTTTATTTATGGTCGCGAGTCAGACGACTCACCGAAGCATAGAGGCGTCCGTTTGGACTCATGCAGATGTAGTTTTGCGAGACCTTCCCCCGAAGACTGACCAAGCCGAACGCCACCGCCAGGAACTCGAGCACGGCTGAAAGATGAAGTTGGGGTTATGTGTATAAAGCTGTGAATTGTTGCTTGCTATCGTGAGGTGAATGCGTAACGCTCATCGCCTTCTGCTCGTACGCGTGTTCCGCTGCTTGACGATTCAATCGTCACGATTGCTTTATCTCCCGTGCAAGTTTGTTTTCCGAAACATAAGCCTTCGATAGAGGGGGAGAAGGACTGGCGCCATGACGGAAGCCGACCAGGAGAAGCGGAAGACGAATCGCGAAGGGCGCGTCCTCCCCTCAAGATCGGTGACAGGCGCGCTTCCCTCTTTCTTTCACGACCACCCCCGCCCTCACTTCGCACGTCGCCCGGACGCTTTCTTTCGCCCGAGCTGGAAAAACAGCCCCCGGCGGCAGAGAAAGGTTTGCAAGCGCAAGAAGCGAAGGGGCAAAAGCGGCGGAACACTTACAGAACCAGGATTAGTCTGCCACCAACTACATACAAACGGTGTTCTTTCATTTGACATACATACTTGCCTATAAAGGCTCCATCGTTTAACGAAGTTTAGGCTTGTAGACAAGTATTCTGGCGCAAGGCGGAAGTGCGTAGCGGCCGATCAGAAGCGGGCGGCGGCTCTAACAAAAACTGCGTCTGGCGTGGCAGTCAGGCTAAGTAAGCTTTGTGGTACTCTGTGTTTGGCTCTTCGCTTCCTCCAGACAGGATCATCTCTTTTCCCCCTGCCGGTGGCTGCTGCGGGAGGTCTCCGAAGCGGAGCCAGTTGCCGTCGGCGAGGTCAGTCGCAAATCAACAAGAAGTACCGAGCCACTTTTCCCAAAGCGCGCGCGCAGCTTCGCCCCACGTTGCCTGTCGACTATGCGCTACATACATATGTACGATATGTTAGCCCGCGCTGCAGCAGCACCAATGAGATTAGCTAAGTTGCCGACCCTACCCATAGGGCGATTCAGGTGAGTCACCGCAACAGACAAGCGCGTCATGCGGATACACAAACCCAGCGCTCCTCTGGAACTGCAAAAACGTGTAGTCAGGTGTATGCAGATTCACATGCGCGCACAAATTACTGGTTTGACAGGACCACTCAAGGATTTTCTTTTTGAGTTATGTCTCTTGAGTGTTGCGCTTCATGCCTATGTACATACATACTTACACAAAATGGGTGCATACAGTATCCATAGTGACGACGAAGGAATGGGAGGTGGGGGGGGGTGGAAATTTGCAACCACATGTAGATAACTACTGTAACTCACTGAAAACGTCGCCTTCATTTCTGGAACCAGCGACCCTGCTGCCATTGGCGACCTTGAGAAAGACGCCGCCGTGACTCTGTCCCTCTCTGTCGCTGCTGAACAGCTGGCCCAGCCTGTAGGGACCCGGATAGTTTGCGAAGTGGCCGCTGGGGTAGACAGCCTTCTTTCTTCTGGTCCTGCGCCTTTGCCGACGGTAGCGCTTGCAGAAGTCCGTCGTCTCCCCGGGGCCCGTAAACAGGTAGTTCTGAAGGTGGCCGCTCAGCGCCTCGTGGGACGGAAGGGGTGCGTCCACGAGCCGCGGCGCCGACCGCGTGGTGTGGAGCAGAGTCGATGGAGACGGCCTCCTCTGCTCGGATAGGCCGCTGCCGATCCGGTAGCGGAAGTTCGAGGCGTGCGGGTCGGCGGGCAGCTGCTGAGCAAAAGAGCCGCCGACCCCACTGGAGGACGGCGTGGTCCAGACGCCGGACGACGACGGCGACGACTGCAGCAGCGCGCACATGGAGGCAGCCGCATCCGGTTGGGCAGAATCCCCCTGTCCGTCAGTCCTGACACCCTCTTCCCACGTCCAAGTGCACCGGCCACTTCAGAGCCGGTGGCCACCAGCTGCTAAAGGAATTGCGCAATCGACGGCCTCGCCCATCGACCTTTCAGTCCTGAAGCAGACACGCATGTGGGCGTCGACTCAAGAGCTCAATCGTTGACGTGCCATGGCGCGGCCGGTTGGTTTGAATGCTCGGAGGCAGGCCACCCACGCATTGCGGAGTACTTCGCCGGCGCGCGCGCGCAGACAGCGCCGTCCTAGAGGAGCTGCGGTGGAAGCCGAGAGCTGCGGCCACTTCTTTCGACAACGACCAGAGAGTATCGGTCGACTTCGACGGAGCTATGATGCGGAAAGTAAGGGGCACGGTGCAAGAGCAAAATGCTAGCGAGAGAAGGAAAAAACCGCTGACTGGCCCGGTCGTCGGCGACTGGGCGGCGCCGGCGAGCGGCCCCGGTTGAGGAAGTGGAAGGCGGCCGCCGCCCGGAGGCGACGCACGCTACAACAGAGTTCAATAGGCGCTTGGCTTAGTTGTTGTGGGGCAATCAAAGGGCTGATTCCGTCCGTTCCGCCCGTCCGTCCGGACCGATACATGGCAGGCTGGAGGAAAAGACAGGCTTTTTCTAGCGGCCACCAGGCCTCCCTTCTAGGGCCGAATTTGGGAGGGAAGAAGCCGACGAGGAAAGAAGAAGCGGCGCGTCTCTTGCCGATTTTGGCAGGGCCCACCGGGGCGCACTAACAAGAGTAACCCCTTTGACGAAGCCAGCGCGACAAAGCTGGTTGGCAGAGAAAGGCGCTGTAACACACGACGAAAAGGAGAAATGTCCGCTAATTCGGCAGCGGCGACGGGTGGGACAGAGAAACGCGGGATGTTTCGACTGGACAAGACGCCACCGTCGGTTGCCATCGTGTCTGGAAGTCCCAGACAGACGGCCAGACGGCCGTCCAGGCCGCGCGACAAAGTGAAAATCGACTGGAATCTATTTTCCAGGGAAAGCTACCGCCGCAGCTTTCTCGCGCAATCCGTTCGCCTCGAGACGGCGACCCTTGGCAGCAGAGGGTTGCTTGCGCCCCGTCACTCTTCTGTTGTGACTGCCAGTCTGCGACAACGGCTGCAAGCGGCGCAGCGCAGCCTCGCGCACTTTGACGACCTCTCGGCATTGTCGGGCTTACAATAGGGCTGTAGAAAAGACGGGACGGCTGCATTGGAACCAACTCTCCCGGCTAGAGCTTTCTTCGGTGCTTGGTCGGTATTTACGCGCGTCCATATTATGCTCCTCCATTTCGAGGGGAGACCCGCAAAGCACGCGACCCGTCGCCTGTCGCTGGCCGCTAGGCTGCGACGCAGAATTCGACTTCAAGCAAAAAGTGGGCGCCAATGGCGAAGTCTTCGCTTGTTTGCCCACGATAAATAAAGAGGGCAGCTTTTCCACCGGTCGCGCCGTTCCACGGCCGACTGTCCTCCGCGATCCTCCATGGAATTCGTCGTCCTGGCACGGATTTCGAGGCGCGGCAGACGGCGCACTCGCTACCTACGCTCCGGCCACCTCATACAAGCGTATAGAAGTGAGATTAAAACGTCGTAAACCTTAAACGCGACGCACTGTTGCATGAAGAAGTCTGTTAATAGATATACATGTACATAGGACGTAGGACCGGCGGATGATTTAGCGAACGAAGCATCAAGAGAGTCTGGAGGAGCGCAATGGAGCCAATGCGTCATCGGGAGAAACAGACCAAGGGGCTCGATTACTAACGGGATTCGCGCGCTGGCCCAGACGGAGCGCGCCCCCTTGCCTCCTCTAATCCGGATTAGCGGACCAACTTGCCCATTAGCGAAAGGTTCAGTTCTGAGGCGAAGTCGCCAGAGAATTGGTGCTGATTCAACTGAGTGGCTCGTTGACGTCAGCGAGGGCCGGCTCACTTTTGTAATCGACTTCTACCACTACCGTAATCGGTCGGGCGCAAACGCAATTCGAAGAAGCCGATAGGCGGATGTGGGAGCCCGGATGTCCGGGAGCGGCCGCCGACGGATAAACAGCGCGGCCTCGATTCGTCAAGTCGGTCGGCCGGCCGACGGCGAGCGAGCAAACGAGCGGGGGGCCTTTGTTGTCCGTCCGGCCGAACTGAACTCGCCGAAAGCGAGGGTGGAGACGGGGGAGGAGGAGGAGGAGGTGCGGGCGGCGAGGGAGGCGGCTCGTTCAAAGCAGAGAAGCGCCTGCCGTGCCGCCGTCGCCGCTGCCAACCGATCTGGCGGCTGCGCGCGCGCATATTAGTCGCGGAAAAGGCCATTCACTAAGTGTGCCCTTCCTCTCTCCCTTGGCGAGCAGCAGCGGCAGAAGCAGTCCCTCCCATTCTATTCTCCTTCTTTCGAAGTTGGGCGGGAGGATTATGTGAACCAAAGAGGGGCAACTGGGAAGGCGCCTCTCTTCCCCTTCTCCAAAGCGCGCCAGGCCGACTAGTGTTCCAAGCGGGGTCAGGTACCGACTTTGAACAGCCGCCGCCAATATAGGAAGTGTCATTATAGGTCAAAGAAGTCTAGCGGGCTGCCCTGCGCTGCACTCGCCACCGCCGGCACCCACACAGGCTCTGGGCGATTGGCCGCGGCTCTTCCTCCGACAACAGGCGCGACGCGAGGAGGCAGAAGTCGAGTCGGCCGTCGTCGCCGCCGCCGTCCTCGTCGTCAGCTGCCGATTGCGTATCAATCAGAGGTGGCGCACCGCCGGCCATTGGGCCGGAAGGGACAGGGCCCGGAGCAGGAAGAGAGAAGGAGAGGGCGTCGAGAAGAAGAAGAAGAAACACAGACGACAACACAAGTTGAGAGATGGCGCCCCTCCCTTTCTCCTCCTTTGCTTCCAGGAAACCGGCGCCCGGCCGCCCCTAAACGAGGGGCCAGACGGCAAAAAGTGCCCCTTCCAATAGCCGAACGGTCGGCTTTCGCGGCGCTGAACACCGTTTGAACTGACGAGATACAGCATTTACACGTCGACTAACAACAGCAGGGCTTGTCGCCGCCCCATCACGCATGCGTGCTCCAAAATGGGCCTTCGTCGACAATTAGAAGCGGGAAAGGCCTCGGCCGACAGGTCGGCAGCGCGTGCCGGGCGCGCGCGCAGTCTGAGCGAAAAAGCTGCCCCCGCCGTCCGCTACACTGTCTGATCGGCAAGCGGCGTGTTCTCGACTCAAAGAACCCAATCGCCTAGACTACAGCACGGCCGACAGGAAGGGCAGTTCTTAGTACCGCTCGGCGCACTATTCACACTGCAGCGCGCTTCATGAATAAGTAGCTTCTGCTAACGATCGGCTGACGTCGTTTCAGCAGAAGCACTAGGCTTGCAAGCATGGTCCGATTTCGATGGGGCGTCGAACGAATGAGCATCGCTCGCGAAAGACTAAACAAAACCGGGCCGTTCCCACGACCCGTCATGCCGCATCGTCTGACGACCTCCGAGTTTCTTGCGGCGCACGAAGTCGGTACAACGCACCCGACGTTAAGGAATGTTGCACTGGAAAACTCGCATGCTAACATCATCCCCTTTGTATGTAGGTCAAAGGGTAAAAAGACATGAAAAGAATAGCATGCATACATACAACAGCCGGCGATTGTTTATTGGCGGAAGCGTAACAGCGGGCTTCCTTTCCGCTGGTGACGGAACAAGTATGTAACCGCCTCAAGCCTATGTGCATGTACATACCTACAATACTGTAATGTGGTTGCGTTGTCTCCTTCAGAAGTCTGCGATCACAAACGGCGCGCGCCTACGATCATGCATTCAGTTGGAGGTGGTCCTCTTCGGCGTGCTGGAGAAGTCGCTGGCCGAGGCGAAGGAGAAGGAGTGGTCGCGGAAGGAGCTCCTCGACATCTCCTCCTCGAGTCGGCGCAGAACGGCGTCCCCGTCCCGCTGCTCCAGCTCGCGGTTGTAGGCCTTATAGACGCGACTCAGCTCGTTCAACTGATCCGAGAGCACCGAGATCTCGTCGCTGCCCTTACGCGAGTCGGCCACTCGGTTCGGCGTCGTGTAGCCGGAGGCCGGCCGCGACGACGAGGACGAAGGCACGCCGTTGGACTTGCTGTTGGCCGCCCCCAGCTTGAGCAGGCGCTTCTTCTTGTGGCGCAACGGCTTCGACTCCACGATCATCTCCTCCAGCTCGAAGGTAGGGTCGCAATTGAGGCAGTCGGCCGGAGGGACGAATGTAGGCTCGAGTCGCTTTCTGCAAAGAATGGCTGGCAAATCGATCCAAGCGGGGACACAAACCTAGAATAGGTATACAATACTGAATGTAGGTAATCGCAGACCTGAGCACGTCGGCGAAGTTGACAGTGCAAGTGTAAGGGTGACGCTTCATGCCGTCAAGGTCGCGAATCCTCTTTCGGGGGTCGGGCCTCAGAAGCGAAAGCAGGAAGGAGACCAGATCGCGCGACCAGTGCGAAGGCACAGCCAAGCCGCAGGTCAGTAACGCGTCCCTCGCTTCTCTTGCTGAGCCGGCCTTTTGAAGGGCCGAATCGAAAGGTCGCCGACCGCGCAGCAGCTGGTAGGCGGTCACGCCCAGACTCCACCTAAACAGTAGTCGGTCTCGACTATGAAGAAGTACGACATATAAAGGAGCACCAATCAACGGCGAAGGAGTAGCCGGCCGGGCAGCAGTAGCGACGCGAGCGCGGGGTGGCCGAGGTTGCCGCCGCGGCAGCGGAGGAAGAGGCAGTCGCGTCGTCGTCCTCGTCGTCGACGGCGGCGGCGAACACTTCAGGCGCCATGTAGGGTCGGGTGCCGCAGGCGCTGGTGGCCAGAGAGTCGTCGGCCAGCACGGTGGCCACGTTGAAGTCGGCCAGATGGCTGTGGCCCTTCTCGTCCAGCAGCACGTTCTCCGGCTTCACGTCGCGATGGATGACTCGCTTCGACCGAAGATAGTCCAAGGCCAGGCCCAGCTCGCATAAGTAGAGTTTGACCCTGCCAAGCGGACTTAGCTCAGCGAATTGCCTCTTTTCCTCCACCATTCTGACAATTGTTTGTGTCGATCCGTCGCTGTACCATTTGAATTTGAAACCGATTTGGTACACCGTAGCACGGACAGTTCGAAATTCAAACGGCACAGCAACGAACACCCATGAAATGAATGGTGGCGAAACGTATTGGTACTGAGACCATTTGAATTTCAAACCGCTGCGCTACAAACCGTTCAAGTGACACGGTAGCTCGAGCAGTTCGAAATTCAAACAGTACAGCAACAACAAAACAGATGAAAAGATTTGTGGGGAAACCGATTGACACTGAAACGTTTGAATTTCAAGCCGCTACCATTTGAATTTCAAACCGTTCAGGGAGACCGTAACGCGAAGAGTTTGAAATTAGACTGAACTGTAACGAACAAAACAGATGAAAGAATGGTGGCGAAACGTATGGGCACTGAGACGGTTGAATTTCAAACCGTTGAGCTACTGTTATAATTTCAAACCGTTCAACTTATGCCATAGCCCGAACAGTTCAAAATTCAAACGGTTCAGCAACGAACAAACCAGATGAAACGAATGGTGGCGAAACGTATTCGCACTGCCAGCGTTTGAATTTCAAACGGCTACCATTTGAATTTCAGACCCTTCAGGTAAACGGTAGCACGAACAGTTCGAAATCAGACGGTACAGTAACGAACAAAACAGATGAAAGAATGGTGGCGAAACGTATCGGCACTAAGACCGTTTGAATTTCAAACCGCTACCATTTGACTTCAAATATTTCAGGTAAACGGTAGCACGGACAGTTCGAAATTCAAACAGTTCAGCAACAAGTCGACACGGACAGATGAAACGAGCGGTGGCGATGTTGATTCTGAGACGAGTATGCTAAGTTGAAATACGAAGTACGTCGCAGAGCTTACAGCGTCATATTGTCAAGTCGGTTTAGGGTACAACATTGATGAACCTCCTGGACTGCTACTGCAGCGGCAGTCAGTAAACTGACGAAATCATTCGTGTACCTTTGCTCGTCGAATCGTCCCTCGAGTCGTAGATGGTAGGCGAGGTCGCCTCCGGTGAGCAGGTCGAAGACGAGAAACATGTCCTCCTCGTCCTGGAAGGCGTACCATAGGTTGACCAGAAAGGGGTGGTCCAGTCCCGTCAGGATCTCGATCTCCCGAAGCACGTTGTTGACCGCCCGGCGCTCGAGGCACTTGGCCTTGTTCATGTACTTCATGGCGAAGGTGCGCCGGCTGCTGCGCTTCTGGACGATGCAAACCTTGCCGAAGCTGCCCTTGCCGATGGCGCGCACCACGGCGAAGTCGTCGAACTCCAGGCGCTGCTTCTTCTGCTGATGCTGAAGGCTGCGCTTGCTCGAGGCCAGCGCCGCCGCCGACGACGACAAGGACGCCAGACGTGCGCCCATATTTGGCGGGACGCTAGCACTGCACCGTTTGTTGGTCGGAAGGGCCGAACGAATACACGTGCCCCCTTTCATGCATAAGGAAAGAGCGATGACGATAAGGAGCCCGATGGAAGAGGATGAGAAGCCAAGGGGCCATCCAAACGGAGGCAGCGCCCGAGGCGCACGGCAAATTCGCTTAGTCGACGGAGGACGAGGCCACTCGTTGCGCTATATCCATTTCGGCTATTTCTTGCTGTCGCCAGGCTAAGCTGATCTACGAAGCTGTCGCCTCAGGCAAAGTAAGGGCGAAAAGCAGCCGCGGGCATTCGCATGTCTTTGTTGGTTGAATCAATAAGGACGGCCGACCGCTCAACCTTACGTTCTGACACTGTGGAGCTCGTTCTTGTAAATCCGTCTTGTGTGTGTCCCATTTATTCCGAGTGTAGTATTGTTCTGCGTGCAGTGGCGTTTCGTCGCAATACCAACGAGCATTTGAATTGTGCGCCACCGCTAATTACGCACAGCGTACTTCACAAAAGGTTAAAGATACTGTCAGAATTGAGGAAACGCCGCGCGACAGCATATCTCCTGGTTGGGTATGTTTAGTCAGCTATAACCGGCCGATGACCGGCCAAACATGTTTCAGTGCGTCTTCCGAATCTATCATATCACGTGCCCCTCCAGACTCCAGTTGTTTTCATAGCGAGGCGACATAACATAAGCAAAGACCCCAAACGTAAAGAAATCACGGTAGCCAATCAAGAGACAGGAGAGTGATCAATCAGCATCACTGAAGTTGGGGCGCGACGGGTCTTCTGTCGAGCGAGCGCCCTTCGAGCAGCTGCGCCACCTCGGAGTAGTCCAACGTCTCGTACTTCAGCAGCGCTTCCGTCAGCTGCTTGTGCTGCTTCGTGTGGCTCCTTAGGAGCTCCTTCGCCCTCTCGTACGACTCCTGAACTTTCACATGTTGTTCCAGCGCTTCAGCAAGCGAAGAGAAAGCGCCACGCTCCGACCTGCAGGAGGCGCTTGATCTCGCTGTCGATCAAGTCGGAGGAAGCCTTCCCAATGTCTGCCACTTGAAGCTCGCCCACTGCAGCGGAACTGGAGCGGAAATTTCGGAGGCCCACCTGCAGGACAGGGTTGACAGTGTGTCTAGATTCCAAACGCGCACAGGTAGTAGCAGTAGTAGTATTACCTTCTCCGACATGCCCAGACGGCGGACCATCTGCTCGGCGATTTCCGTGGCTCTGGCCAGGTCGTCGCCCGCGCCGCTGGTCACGTGCTCGGGCCCGAAGCACAGTTCTTCGGCCGCCCTGCCGCCCATCAGCATGTCCATCTGAGACAGCAGCTTCGACTTCGACACCAGGTACTCCTCCTTCTCCGGACTCAGCGCCGTCTGAGAGTGAGAAGGTTTGTCCATCGAAACGAAGCAGAGGAGTGACTTTGTGGCTTCCAGAGAAGATGGTAGAGGCGAGGCGCTCACCGCTCCCAGAGAGGCGCCGCGCGGTATGATGGTGACCTTGTGGAGGGGATCCACTTGCTTGGAGTAGTAGGCGACGAGAGCGTGCCCGGCCTCGTGACAGGCCGTCACGCGATTCGTCTCCTCGTCCGGCAGCCTGCCTGCCTGCCGAGACTGGCCTAGAAGTTAAATGTGGGCCCTAATCGACACGCAAGCGCTATAGTGAGATACCGTAAAACTCTAATAGGCGCCCTGGGCGCTTATCTTTCAGCCTACCTCAAGAGGGGGGCGCTTATTAGAGAGGGGGGGGGGGGGGGTGGGCACTTGTTAATTCGATCTAGGCATTTTCCGCTTTTGTCACATTTTCGTGCACATTTGCGTAGTACTCAGTGTCAATTTGGAGTGGTGTTAGTGTTACTCAATATACTTAAGCAGTCGTTGGGTTGACCAACGGTGAGTGCTTATTGGAGGGGTGGAGCCGCAACTTTTTGGCACTCCTCCCCTCCAAAAGGGAGGAGTGCTATAGTGATGGTGCGGATTCTGTGTAAATTGGAACGCTCATAAGTCGGGCTAGAGTTGGCCGATCGAGGCGAACTTTTTTTTATTCGATATGTCTCGGGAAGGCGCAGTGTGCATCGGAGGTCCCGACTTCCGTCCGGGACCCGATTTTTGGCAAGTTGAAAAACCCGATTTTTCGGCCTCTGACGAACTTTGGACGCTTAGAATAGTGTTCTGGTAGAACGGAGCGGGACGAGCTTTGGATCAAATATGTAAAAGACATTGGGCTATCCGATGGTAGGGATGCCATCGGGCTGGGCCCGGGCCTGCCCGGGCCTGCCCGGGCCGGGTAGCAAAAACCGGGTTTTTCGACCTAAAAGTAGGGTTCCGTCTCCCGCTCGGCGTTTTTTTTTGTTGTACTAGGTAGTGGTCGTTAATTGTTTCGATATGAAGAACTCGGATAGCCTCATCCCGAATCGTCGTCAGAATCCCGGTCCAATGTCGTACGGGCCGGGAAATATTACCCAAAGTTGGGTTCTGGGTCTCCGGGCAAAACTTCGGGCAAGCGTAGCTTTCGGTAGCGCGCTCAGATCGCGATGGGACAAAGACCATTGGATAGCACCCGGCGAGCTCTACAACTTTGTAGTAGATCACTTTTTTCGGAGTGGCCGAATTTGGGGTGCAAATTTCAAAAAATCGATTTTTGGGTCCAAATTCAAAAGTTCTGCCATTCCCATTTTTTGCTGTGCTGATCGATTTCGACGACATTCACAGGGTTTTTGAGGCTTAGCAATACTTTTACTGTGGCAAAGTTTCAACTTTGGACGACGCCAATTTTTGGGCAAAAATTTCAATTTTGCCAACAAATTTTCGGTATTTCGGTGCAAAGTGGGGTCAGTTGAGATATTTCGGTGTCAGTTGGACTAGATACGTTGTTTTAGTCAAAAGCACTTTTTCGTCCGACGCGTATTTTGGCGGGAAATTTTAATTCAAAATTTTGGCTGCCAGATTTGTCCCGGGCACCTACCGTGTAAGTACTCGATTCCGGCTTTTCGGGGACGCTGATCACGAATTTGACGTTGCCTTTTCGTTTTGAGATGTGTGGGACCATTTTGAAGAATTTGCTTGCCACCATACGTGCCCTCAAGTGGAAAACATGGTTGTGTCAGTTCAGCTGAAGTCAGTGTGTTGTATGTCAAATGGGGGGGGGGGGGGGGGGGGGTTTGGAGGGTCACAATTTCGAATTTGCTATTAATTTTGCGATCAGAATGGCCACTAAGTCTCAATGACATGTCTCGTTGATCAATGGGCATCATGATTCAACTTCCCGAAATTCTCCTGAAAGAGGGGAGGAGTGCCCCGAGGGGCTCTGCCCCCGTCTACCAATCTTGTCTTATCCGCACTCCAAGCAAGGGTGCTCATTTGAGGGAGGGAGGGGGGGGGGGGCGCTTACTGAACCGGGAGGGGCGCTTATTGGAGGCGTTACAGTAGTAAGCAAACGCAAAGTTTTTGCGCACCCATTCTTGCTCTGTCCAGGGCCTCGTCCAAATGTTGCATGTCGAGATGCTGCATGCCGTCGCTGGCCGCCTTGATGGTCGCCTGATTGACGAGGTTCTCCAGGTCGGCGCCGGTCATGCCCACGGTCCTCCGGGCCAGCGACTCGGCGTCCACGTCGTCGGCCAACAGCGTCACCTTCCCCAGGTAGAGATGGAGAATGTCCAGACGACCCTTGAAGTCCGGCCGACCCACGAACACCTCGGCGTCGAAGCGACCGGGACGGAGAAGCGCCCTGACGACGGCAGACGGACAGTAAGATTGAAGGGAACCAGTGGCGTACAATGTAGCTAGGGGGAGGGCATTGGGGGCAAATGCTCCCCCCCTCCCCAGACGCCGGCTGGTAGAACACATTTCTGCATGCGGCGCCATGAGTAGTGAAAACTTTTGTCTGTGGCGCTGTAAAAGGTGAAAATTCCAGCCTGGAACGCTTTTCATTGTACAAATTCTTGCCTGCGGGGCTTCAAATGGTGAACAATTTTGCCTGAGGCGCTGTAAACAGTCAGAATTTCCGCCTGCGGCGCAAAATTGGCGCGCGTAGGACTTAAACGGTAAAAATCTCGTCCCACACCCCAACTTTTGTACCCCTTCCTAGTTGCCAATCCCGACTGCGCCCCTGAGGGAACAACTTGCCACTCACTTGTCCAAATCTTCCTTGCGGTTGGTGGCGCCGATGACGACGACGCCGGAGTTCTTCTCGAAGCCGTCCATCTCCGAGAGAAGCATGTTCACCGTCTGGTTGGCGTAGGGGTGGTAGGTGGTCGTCACACGTCTGCCCCCAACGGAGTCCAGCTCATCCATGAAGATGACGCAGGGCGCGTGCGCCTTCGCCTTCGCTGAAAGAAGAGAGCGAAGAAGCGATGGAAGTTAGCTTCTTGACTATCTCAGCAGCTGCGCAGACCGAAAAGTTCCCGAATCCGCTTGGCTCCTTGGCCCACGTAGATCTCGTCGAATTCGGAGCCGGAGGCGAAGAAGAACTTCACCTTGGCTTCGCCCGCCACCGCTCTGGCCAGCAACGTCTTGCCGGTACCTAGGCGAGAGTCCAGGGCAGTAAAAATCACTGATGCCTCACCCTTAGAAATGCACTGCTACGATCCGTATAACGCGCAGCACCTGGCGGCCCCACGAGCAGAATGCCGTTGGGAAGTCGTCCGCCCAGCTGTGAGAACTTCTCGGGATTCTGCAGCATGGCCACCACCTCGCGCAGCTCGCTCTTCGCCTCGTCGCACTGCGCAACGAAGGGATTACGGTACACATGCAGGTGTCCGTTTACGTAGAGTGGGAAAGGGGTGGCACCAAAACTCTTCTACATACCCCTTTGACGGAGTCGAAGTCGACGTCGACGACGTCCTGTGCGTCGGCCAGTTTGACGCGGCTGCCGATGATCGGCCAGACGAGATGGTAGGCTGCAGAGGGCGAGAGAACGTGTAGAGAGATGGAAGGAGCTGCAGGAGCGCCGACGAGTGTGCCCACCAAAATAGGCGCCCATTCCAATGAAGACAAAGTAGAACACGGAGATGGCGCCGTTCGTCCATGAGCGGCCACGGGTGGGATCGGCGCCGTCGCCGCCCACGCGCTGGTACTGCCGGGCGAAGTCGATCTGAAGCGAGCTTCGGTTTGGACGACCATCGCACGATGGACTTCGGTGCCTATGTGTCGTCTTTCACCACAGCAAGTACGCGCATGAGTAGGTACTGTAAGCGCACATTCGGCCGCGCTCACCAGCGTCTCGGTGTGCGCAGCGGGGTTTTCGCCGCTCCTGGCCGCCTGCAGCGTCTGGTGGTGACTTCTCAGCAGCTGCGCCGTCTTCTCATCGCTCGGAAGAAGGGGCGCCTTCTTTGTCCGATCGCGGATCGACTGAGAAGAGAAGGGGAACTAGAAGGGGGTGTTACTCCTCCCGGTCAAGCGTGAGCCAATGCTACTCGAAGCTACACAGATGGATAGCAGCACAACGAATTCAATTTAACACTCGAGAGGGCGCTTACGGTGCTCTTCCTGCCGATTATTCCCAACGGCCATCTGCGATTGGTGGAAGTGGAACCGACTCCGGGTGACTTCTGCCTCTGCTGCTTCTGCGACTGTCCGATGCCGCTGAACTGCGCCTCGTCGTCCTCCTCCTGACCCGCCGAGTCCTTGGCCCGATAGAAGCGCACTTGTTGACTAGAGGCGCCGCCTGTATATGAATAAGCTTGGCTTAGTCTACGCTACAGTAGTTCTAATATGTGCTAGCTTCCCATCCACATACCCAGCGCAGACGGCGTTGCGTCCAGCAGCCTTCTAGACTGCTTCAACCACAGACGCGCCAAAGGGCGATTGGAAGCCGCGTCGCGCCTTTTCACGGCAAACGTTCCCTCTTCCAACTTCTCTGAGAGACAGCGCCATAACCAGCGGCGCAGCAGCAA
Source organism: Linhomoeus sp. GSCO2_2 (assembly GCA_030248115.1). Taxonomy (NCBI): domain Eukaryota; kingdom Metazoa; phylum Nematoda; class Chromadorea; order Monhysterida; family Linhomoeidae; genus Linhomoeus; species Linhomoeus sp. GSCO2_2. The sequence continues at coordinate 22,782 of JASAMZ010000947.1, read as the reverse complement.
CCTCTGGCCGCCGGCCAGTGCGCACAACCTGTTCAACGTCGCGTTCGAGTCGAAGCCGAGAATCAGGCCGATCAGCTGAAAGAAACGCTGATTGTAGGGAAAGGATAATCAAATGGAAGTGACGCGCCGTGTCTAGCACTAACTTGGTCTGTTGCGCTGTTCAAGGCAGGCACCGGTTCCGCCGAAGGGGCAACGGCGATGGCGTCGGAACTTCGAGTAGAAGTCGAGCCGGAAGCGACCTTCGACGAGGTGGCGCGCCACCGGCGCGAGGACAGAGACGACAACAGCGACTGAAAGAACAGCGTTCGCAGCCACGCAGAGGGACTGGTCGCTCCACATGCAGTGATAAACTTCACTCACTGGGTTCTGCAGAAGTGCCATCTTTGAGTCGCACGTTCACTGGCTGTCGGTGGAAGGGCGAGGACAACATACGCAGATTGGAATGATTGCAGCTACGGTATCGAAGCATGCGAACGGCACTTCCGATGTTTCGTGGGACGGTCGGACACTCAATTCTCTTTCATCGGTGTATTCAATGAAGAAAGGAAGGGAAATGCGACGGCATGCGACAACGCAACGGCATCATCATCAGGCATCAGAGAAACGACTGTAACTCCATTACCTTCCATTCCAGACACCGCATATGGGAGAAAACGAAAACGGCGGTTGAATTGAAGTCGAGAGCGCGACGGCAATCGGAAGGAACGCGCGCGCCACGGGACGGTCTCTAGCGAAGTTCTACGGGCGGATCTCGACGCTATCTATGTACGCTCGTGGAGTCTTCTACCATTGGATTGAACTACCGCGCTAACTAACGATTACCTTCTCGCGATTACTGCACACTGCTAGCTACGTATGGATTGAAAGGAAACGACTATGTAGGAGTTTCGCGCAATCTGAGAAACGCCACCGATCCGGCAGGGAGAGAGAGGGGGAATTGACCAACGAAATCAACCAACGAAGTCGACCAGTGTACGGAGGGACACGCTTCGTAAAAGGGAACCGACACACGAACACATTCACAGGCGCAGGCGCAGTCTCTCTCTACCTGTAGCAGGGTCTGCTTGGGAACGAGAACAAATCGAACGCGGAACACACGGAAATCAACGTACAGTACATTGCTACAGGACGATGGAACGGGGAAAGGAACGAAACACGACGCGCACTAAACTCGGCCAACTGAACGGAAACGACTCAAAGAGGTATAATATACCTCTTTCGACTTCAGCAGAGGGCGGGGTAGGGAAAAGACGACAGAAGGAACGGGGAACGGAGGAGCCAGCGCATCCTAGAAGAGCGCCGCGCTCGCTCCTCCTCCAGAACATTCACCGGGCGCACTCTTCTCTCCATTCTCGCACTTGTGGAGCTAGGCCGTGGGCTTGTCTTCCACCACTGCCACGACGGCAGTGGAAGGCGGCGGCGTGGACGCCGACGACGGCGCCGCTGCGACCGGCGGGTGCGGCGGCGCAGCGGTCACGCAGCCGACGGGGAAGACCCTGATGGCGTAAGGCGACTGGGCGAGATAGCTCCTCTGGCGCTCCTCCCAGGCGCGACCCTCAACCAGAGAGGACAACGACGCCGACGACGACGAGGGGCCGCTGTTGCCTCCGGCGGCCGCGCCGGCGGAAGCGGCGCCGGCCAAATCGGCGGCGGCGTCCACCGACTTGGAGGTGGGTCGGAGTGCTGCGGCGGCTGCGCCCTGGCTCTTGGCCGAGGCCTCCGAGGCGCGCCTGCCCATCACGTAGAGGAGTTGCTTGTACTTGAGGAAGTGGGCGTGCTCGGCCGACTCCTTGGGCTCGTGCAGGGCAACCAGGGTGTCCTCGGCGAACTCCACGCACTAGAAGGATGTGATAATGCGCAAACGAGAGAAAAACGCGTCAACGTCAGATCACAAAGCGCACCATCTCCTCCTTGAGGTTCTGCTCTTCGGCTCCGCCCACGTAGCTCCAGCTGGGCGTGGGTATGTCCTTGTAGCGGAGCTTCTCCACGCGCTGCGTCGTGGGATAGGCCGAGTGGTCGATCACGATGTTGTCCAGATCGTAGCTCGACGCCGACCGATAGTAGGACTTGCGTCGCTCGGCCGCCGACAGCTTGCCGCTCTTGCCCTTGCCTGGAGACGTTTGATGCGCTCATACGGCAAAGAAAATCCTCACAAAACGAATGTAACAGACCTACAAATCGCTTGCATGCTAATTCACAACCAAAATTAAGAATAACGCGCGCTGTCTCCACCTTTGCCCTTGGCGAGGCAGGGCGGCGCAGACTTGGGCCCTCCACCGGCGCTGCTCTTCCTGCTCGGTTTCTGCCCCTTGCTCTTCTTCTTCAGGGAAGCCGCTAGGCGAAGGCGCAGCGCCAGAGGCCGACCATTCGCCTGCTTCTTGTTCCGCCGGCGTTCCTCCAGCAGCTTGCCGCCCGCTCGCTTCGGCTCCTTGTTGGAAGTGGAGGAGCGGCCGGCGGCGCGTCGAGCTGCCTGGCTCCTGTGCGCCCAATGGGTTCATTGTACGGTACTTGTGAAAGGACAGAAAGCACTGGAATCCCCTACTTCTTTCGCTGTTTCGGACCGGTCGCTCCCTCCTTCTCGTACGCTTCCAAGACCCTTTGGAGTGGAATGGCTGCAACGGTACAAATGGGAACAGCGAACTGCACAAGGACTCCTGTGAGACGGACAAGAAACCTACACGATGGAGAAGAGAATCGTGCGTCGAACGTGGCTTCCAGCAGTGCGGCGCGATCCAGCAGTGGCGCAGCGAACGGATCTACGCCCGAAGATGGGGCGGGCGCCTGTCGCAGAGCGTCCACCCGGCCAGAGCAGGAGACGCAAGGCGTCCACGGAGGGGCGCAGCCGCACCACACGGTCGCCTGCGCCGCTGTCTCCTTGTTCCAGCTGGAAGTGCGAACAACGATGAACTACACAGCATTACGATAATATCCTACGAAACGGCGAGACTCTCCGGTAGCCAAACGGGAGAACAGCGCGAGTATCGTTTCTACCACGAATCAACTGCAGCCGACATTCGCGCTCAAAGTTAGATTCACCCAACAAGTTTGTTTCAATAGGCAAGAAGTTGCTTACGAGTGAATTCCTGCCGTGTTCAGCAGCTTTCGACGGTCGAACGGCAAGCGCAGACCTCTCGTTCTAGCTGACGACTCCTCCAGCGGTCTGAACATAACGAGATGTAAATTTCACGCAAAAACCAATTCCGTTCGTTTGTCAAATCCAGCCAAACTCACTTGTCCTCGAAGTTGATCACTCCAGGATTCTTCTGGAGAATGTCGCTGCAGAGGCGAACGCGAAGCGCCAGCGTCGACATCCAGGCTTCCATGGCGGCCATCCGACGCGCCGCCCAAGCTCGCTCGCGCGCCAGTTTGAAGCAGAGTCGACTTGTTCTGAAGGCACCGACAACAGTGTCCACTCCGATTTGAGATGCTGGTAACAACTGGTATTCGATTGACGTACATTGGGGGCCCGCCAGCCGACTTTTTATCCTGCGCGGGTGGCACTAGAGATTCAGAGTCGTCGTCCTCTTCCTCGCCGGAGCTCGACTCGGTCGCGTCGGGATCGTCGAGGCAGTCGCCGCCCAGGTCGCGCAGAAGACGAGCCCGATCTCGACAAGTTCGCTTCAGACGCTTCGCCGTCCGGCCCTCGTCGGGTGGGATGTTGGCCACTCTGTAGGCGCCGTCGATGCGGCGGAAGGTCGAGTGGCGCACGGCGGCGTTGGCGAAGGACGCCTCGGGGAAGGGATCGCCGAGCAGAAGGCGACTGTGGAGGGCCACCTGCTCGTCAGAGGGCATCTGGCGCACGGCCTCCATGTCCTGCCGACTCAGCTGAGCTCCACTGCAGAAAGCGTCGAAGGCGCGTCTCTCTAGATCGCCCAGGGGAATCAGGTTCTGCTTGCGCTTGCACGGCCGGCTCTGCTGTGGGACGATGTCGCCCGTTGGTGACGTGGTGGTGGCGTCGGGAACGGCCACCGACGTGGACGGCCTAGCGTCGTCGGACAAGGAGCCCAGCGCAACCAGCAGATCGTGGCACAGCAGTTCGGGCGCCGTGCGCCTCGCTTCGGCCCACAGGGAGTCGAAGCCGTCCTCGATTCCGCGCGTCCTTCTCGCCAACGGCTCTTGGGGCAGTTGGCGCTGCGCCTCCTTCGACGACCCGTTTGAAGCCGAGGGATTGCCCACCGATGGGGATTGGGGTACTGGCGTCGACGACATCGGCGTCGGCTCCACAAATCTGTGCTCGACCACCACCTCTTTGGTCCAGAGCGTCGGCCACGCTACCATAGGCGAGCTCGGGGACGGACGCACTTTGAGAAGCGGCCGCGGTTTGGGCTCTCTTCTCTGTCCTGGCTCTTTCGGCTGTGCTCGCTTCGTGGGAGCGCGAACGGGAGAAGGAAATGTGGTGGGACCGGTGTTGACAGGACCAGGAGCAACCATCATAGCAGAAGCCGAGCAGGCAGCGGGAGCAACTGCGTAGAAAGTCTCGACGCCGTTGGGCAACTCAACGCCGTGAGAAGCGCCGGATACAGCAGTCCTGTCCAACGCCGACAGGTGGACTGGCGTCGGCCCGAAGCCAGGAGTGTCGAACCCGTTCCACAGCTGGTCCTCGAACCGTGGGTGCCCTGGAGTCGGCAGGCGGATATGGCTGGTAGTTGGAGCGCCCGTGGAGCCTCCGCGCACAGTAGAAGACGCCCTCTTCGCCTGGACGCCCGTCTGCTGCGCCTTGCCCTTGGGCCTTCCGCGAACGGAGGTCCCGCGACTCCCTCTCGCCGCTCCCCTGCCGCCCCGTCGAGAACTTGGAATGACGGCGCGTTGCGCCTGCGCCGCCGCGTCCGCTGTAGCGCCTCCGGCGCTGGCGCGGACCGTGGCTTGGGTTTGAATCGTGCCGGCCACCCTTCTCACCACGGGAGGAGGCGGGCAGAACTGCGACGACGACCCGTAGCCAGCAGACGACAGGACTCCACGCTGCTGGAGGCGCAGTTGCTGCTGCGATTGGACCGGCTGTTGGTGAATCACCGGATGGCGGAAGCGCGGCTGCTGCTGCTGCGGAGATCGTACTGCCCATTGGTTGTGATAGGTTCCCCCGATGGAGTAGGCGCCGACGTGGCGACGGCCGCCCAGCGGAGACGTAGGGGACACCCTCACGGGAACAACTGAAACGCAACGCGACGTTCGCCTTCACAATACAGACAGACAACAACCGCTACTGTCGAATCTTGAGCACCTGACGAATGAGAAGTTCTCGGCCTGTTGTCGTAGGCCACGGGTACAGAATCCATCCGCCGGCCATCCTCCATTCCATTCTGGTGGACGCCATTGTGACCGCCGTAGTCGACGAAGGCCAACTGGCTCATGCGCTGGCCCGCTTTGGGTCCCTTCTGCTGCTGTTGGCGTATCGCCGTCGTCGGCCCATTGACGAGCAGCTGGAGCTCCTGCTGCTGCCGGCCCAGGCGAGGCGGCGTACTGGCGACCGACAACCGGCGCGCAGCAGGACGACGAAACAGTCTGGGGCCGGCCAGTGGCAGCGTTTGTGTCTTCGACGTCGCCGCCGTCTGCGCAGGAACTTCGCTTGCGCCTCCTCCGTTGCTGCCGCCGGCGGCGGAGGAGTAGTCATGTTCCATTTCAGTGTCCAGGTAGCCGACGACGCCCCTTTCAAACTCGCGTGTCGATTGACGCTGGAGAATGACTTCCGTGGCTACCATCGACCCGAATTCCAGGCGAGCGCCTTCGCTCGATGGCCTCGCAAACGACGCCAACAACCATAACCCACCAAATCGTCCGTCAGCAATCGCTGCAAAATATTCTCAGTTCACCAGACAACGTGCTCAACGCATAGACGGCTCCATTCCAGCAGTGCTCAAAATGAAAGATTCCAATGTAGCTGGACTGGAGGAACTTGAAATTCGCCGTTGTAATTCTGAAACTGAAAGGCGATTACAGATATAGTGCTGATAAGATATCTCGGCAATTTGCCAGTGGCTGAGTCCGCCGCTACCAAAGACGCTTATACGGCGACAGCAGACAAGCAGGTTTGTGATGATGAAACAGCGTCTCATTTCTACGCGCAAGGCTAGCGATGAGCGCGCAGTGCACAAATCGCGCGGCCGCCAGAGCACGCGAGACGCCGGCGACGACGTCGCTTCTACGCAGAAGCGAAGGGAGGAGAGAGAGAGAAGGGCGTCCTGCCAGCCAAGCTCCAGCCGGCCTCTGAGCCTGAGAACACAAAGCGACGAATGGGTGGGTGAACGACGCGGACGGCCGAATGCACTGCCGCCGCTGCCACAACACGTGTATTGAACCAACTCAGCTCCTTCTCTCAGGCGCACCCACAGCGGGCGCCGCTTCTCTTCGCTGCCGCTCACTCAGCACGCTAGCCGGCAGAGCGAAAGCCAGACTGAAGGAAGATAGCGACGAAGGCAGGCAGCGCCGATGTAAAATCGCAATCCCCCACTTGCCAATCGATAAAACACATATGGAGGAGATCGTCTGGCCAAAAACACTAATGGGCCTACATTTGAGGAAATTACGATCGTGGTACGCAACACGCACAAAGAACTCTGTGCGCAGTACACTCAACATCGCGTCAAGACATTTCTCCAGCGAAAACATTCATAGTTCAATCACCGCTCTTGAATCGAAACATCCCTTCAACGAACACTCTTTGCGCTTCGAGATTTTCAGCGCGGTTGACCGTAGTCGACGATTTGTAGGCGCAGTGGAGCGTTTCGAAGCGCCCGGTCGATTCAAACAAGTCCCGCAGTTGGGCTAAGCGGGTTCCATTCAATTCAGTATAGCTTAATTTAAGTTAATTTAGTTTAGTTAATTTAATTTAATTTAATCAATTTAATTAATTGTAATTTACATTAATTTAGTGTAGCACAACTATTTAATTTGAATTGCTTAATTAATTAAGTCAACCAAAAGTTTATGAACTTACTTAATCCAGTCTAATTTAGTGTAGCTAATTTAAATTTAATCTAAGAGCGGTTCGCACAATATGTGCGTCAGTACTCCTCGGACAGACAGACAGAGAAGGGACCAGAAAAGCGCCACCTTCGGCGAAGTAGAAGGCTCGAGTTCCGTCTTGGCGCGCGTAGAACTGCGACTGGATCCTGCGCCCCTTGCCGAAGCGAATCATCGCGTGGTCGTACAGGCCGTAGTCGCGAACGAACACGACGGAGCCAGTCGAGAGAAGCTGAAGAGAAGAGCCATAACTGCACGTAAATGGATACAGAGTGGGTGTGTGGTTGCGAACCTAACCCGAGCAACGTTCAATACAACTTTGGACATCTTCTCCGGATGGACGGCGCTTAGGACGAAGATCAGAGTGCAGATATCGACGCGCCGAGCACTCTGGAACCACTCCGCAGCAGCACCGCTTGTCTCCAGCCCATCAGCAGTGAGATCGCATTGGAAGGCCACACATCGGCGACTGTCGAACGACTCATTAGCCTGAGACCAGAACTATCATTACCGTTTCTGTGCTACGCTTTCGCTCGGACATCGTATACCTTCACAAAATCAATCGCCCTGGGCGAGAAGTCGCAAGCCACCGCCGAAGCGGCCGGGAACGCTTCCAAGAAGGGGAAGAGAAAGTTGCCCACTCCACACCCGGCTTCGAAGAGTGTGAAGGGCGCATCAAAGTCGAAACTGGGCAGAAGGCGACGCAACTCCACCGCCGACCAGTGTCGATCCTTGAAGAAGCGCGTCTCGTTCCGCTTGTAGAAGAGGTCCCAATTCTTGGCCGCCTCCTTCTCCAGTTGCCGCTTCTTGAAGTCGGTCAACAGCACGTTGCTGTGCTCTGCTAACTTCTGCTTCTCCTCCTCTGTCAACCGCTTCGCGCAATGGCCAGCGAAGTCAACTGTGCTCGATTCACTAGTGCAGCAGTCGCTATCCACCATCATCTCACATTTGATGGGAAAGCTGTGACTGCAACAAAACAGTCGACAAACTGGGCCGCATGCATCAAAGTATTGAACCGGTTACTCAACCAGCCAAATTGCAAGCGGAGTACAAAACAGGGCTATCAATAAACTTTTGTACGGACACGAAAACCACCAGACCGCATCAACCAATGTATGGTCTGATCTGGATCACAACACCCCCTACACATAGCACAATATTATCATCTTCATCTTCTATGATTAGCGCTGCTCCGTTCGTTCGGCCAGCGATTGAGCAACAAATAGAGGTCGAGCAGTCGATATCGCGTCGACCTGAACGAAGGAACAGTTCTAATAACTTTATTCGCTTCTTTTCCAACAAAAGACAATTATGACAAAGGGCATCTCCTCAGTCGAAATTCAGCCGTAATCATACTGACAATATAATCGACAAGCGAAGACTGCCGGACGGAGACGAGAAGGAAGGATAGAAGCGAGAGATGGAGGCGCAGCCGCCGGCGTCGGCCGCCGACGTGGTGTGCACGGTGCAGAACTGCGCGCTGGAGGGGACGATGCGCGTCGAGGTGGTGCGCATGCTGCAGCAGGCGACGCTGAAGGCGGAGTTGGCCGGTCCCCAGGCGGCCCACTTCGACAACATGAAGAGACTGGCCCAGGCGCTCAAGCGGCAGATGGACAACCGCTACTCTCCCACGTGGCACTGCGTGGTCGGCAACCGCTACTCCACCCAAGTCACCTACGAGCACAACAACTACCTCTACGCCTTCTGCGGCGAGGTCGCCATTCTGCTCTTCAAGTCCGCCTGATGAGTGGAAGGAAGGAAGCTGATCGACTGATGAGAAGGATAGAGAAGGCGAGAGAAAGACTGTGATAACCCAGAGAGATCTGGCGATCCGCAAGACCGATCAGCGCGCTTGACCCTCTACAGTGTCGTCGCCTGCCGCTGTAACGCATGAGTGAGCGCGCGCGATGAGAAAGAAGGTAGATGTTGGTGTGTCGCGTTTGGAGCTCGTACTCGTACGTGTTCAGTTCCACGTCGACGTCGCCCACTATCGCCGGCTTGATGCACTCGTATAGCTCGTCTACGTAGTGGGGATAGTCGAGCCACAGCCTGCGACCGGCCGACTTCGCCAGCCTGTTGAGACAGAGGTAGCTCAGTTCCACTTGGTCTCGAGTCGCCGTCGCATTGGTAGAATCTCCTTCCTAAAGCTTCCAGGGTGATTCTCTATAGCAGGCGCAGCGTCTGACTTACAGTACCCTAGTACCTTGTCTCCTTTCCCTTCGCGGCGGCGACGAGCGCTGCTCGCGAGATTGATCCAAGTCTTCAAGGCGCTGGCTGCCGTGAACAGAATTTCGTTCTGCTCCTTCAGCACGCTGCGTCGCTTCCTGGGCCAGTTGGCCGCCAGAAGCTTGCCGGTCAACTCGGAAAAGCGCTTGGCCGTGAGAGAAAGCTTGGTGCGTCCGGTGTGCTTCCCACTGCGTGCTTCGTCGTCCCCATTAGTGAATTCATCGGTTACCATGCAGTTGGATGGCTGCAAGGGCTACAGGGTGACTTGCTGTACATAGAGGCTCGATGCCACACCGAAACCCACCTCGCTCAGTTGACAGCGCAGCTTGTCGACTAGCAGATTAGAGAGCCGCTCAGTATAACAAGGTACATCTGAAGGCGAGAACAACTGACATTCGACAGTGACTTTGCGTGCCTAACGAACAATGGAAACACTGACCAGCCAGTGTAAGCGTCAGTTGAACCGCGAAGTCGCAGTGGGCGTACAGGTCGTCTTCTTCCTTCTCCAGCACCAGAGGGAGAAGATACTCTGCCACAAGCGTCTCGCAGAGCAGCTCACGCGCACTGGTGGTAGACTGCTTTCTCAGCAGCGTGGACACTTTGACGCCTGAACGAGAGAAGGAAGCCAGCGTCAAGAGGAGCAAGTGTTGACATGGAAGAAGCCAGCCAACGACACACAGGCGGTATCGAAGCTGATCGAATCGTCATCTAGTTGCTCGAATATTCTCGCAAGGCAGGATTCGGCGCTTGCTTCTTCAGTGGAAGCTGTGTCGTCGGCGATCGCCAACCGAGACACGTCCTCTACAAGGGTAGACGAAGGACCAGGCTCCCCTTGTGCCTCCGCATGTGGCGACTTAGGCTGGACTATCGACTGGATAGATCGAAACGCCGCCGAAGAAACATTGATACGCGCCCTTCCAGAAGTGGAAGCGGATCCGGGACGGTGGCGATCGCTGTCGAGATCACCGTCCATTATTTCAATCACTTCAGTGAAATCGGCCGTTCCGTATAGCTCGCCCCAGTTATGTTTCACCTAGCGATACCGGTGTAACTTGCATGCGTCAATATACGATTCGATGTACTTTTGGGTAGAATTAGCGCACGGAATTCAAACTCACTAAGTACATTCAGTTCAGTCGGGTCCATAATCCGCAACTTGACACAGGTGATCTGGTTGGGAAGTGGTCTGCGTCGTTGGACTTTGGGTCGGCATGGTCAACGTGCCAATGGAAGGCGAGGCGATCGCGAAGGACGCCGAGAAGGCGATGGAGAAGTATGTCGCCGACGCTGCCAGTGCTGTGACCATCGAGCTTGGTAAGAAGAAGAGGGTTAGGGTTTGAAGAAGCCTCTACCTCTATCTAGTCGAAATCCATTGTTTACTTTCTTCAGTGAGGTCGAGTGACGCCCTGGAGAAATCGGACGCGACATTTGCATTCTCTCCCGAGTTCGTCCACCAGCACTTCGGCGAGCAGTGAGTGGAGCCGAACATTCTGTTCAATCCAAATTCTACGACTGTTTGGGTCGGGAACGCGGAGAGTTTTCCTTCCGGTAGGGAGAAGATAGTGGGGTACTCGGGATTGTCTGTGCGACTGCTATACGCTGCGTCGACACTCGATCTATTCCTGGAGCTCAAGTACGACGGATGCATCACGGAGGCCGACAAGTCCATCACTGTATGGCCTCTGACTTTATCAACAGTTTACTATCAAGTGTTTGGTCTTTCGCGATGAACTATCGATCGGCCAGTCGTTTCGTTGCTTGCAGCCCGACGACATACGGCAGAAGATTGCCGACGAGCTACCGGAAGAGGTGCCGATCCTGTCCGACGCCGAGCAGTTTCGCGCCTGCGTGTCGGCGGCTAGGAGCTTTGTCCCCTTCGGCAGCAAGGTTCACGCCTACGCCACAGGTGGTGCTGAGAAGCGGTTGCGAAGTCAGCAGAACCCACCAAACACAACCCAGCGCTTCAGAGGACGGGCGCCAGTTTGAGATCTACTTCGTGCACGAGAGCGGCGACCGATTCGACGCCTACCTCGCCAGGATGCAGTCCTTCGCCCTCTGGTTCATCGACGCCGCCAACTACACCGATCCGGCCGACGAGAAGTGGACGCACTTCGTCCTGTACGCCTAACGACTTTCCTTACGACAGCAGGCATTAACCACTTGACGGCAGCCCATGACGTTTCGGGATCGGTCGATCCCGAAAAGGGCTTGATCCCGATGGGCTACCGGTGCCGGCCGGGAGGCCAAGACGCTCGAATTTGCATGTAGGGTTATGACGAAATGTGAAACACGCTTGCACTACGCTATTGTGCGTACACGGTGCGATCGTATGTGCTTTATCGCTTGGCCAAATTCACTATACAAAGTTGTGCTCTGGAAAATCAGTTGAGCTACCCATGCCAAGTTGTGCTGTTTTCATCATGACGTCACAAAGACTGTTTGACGATGACAATGTAAAATTGTGAAACAGTTATGTCTTCATCTACATTACTGGTATCGGGTTGAGCGCGTCAGCGCTCAACCCAATTTGTTCGGCTGGGGGCCAGTGCGCCCCCGGGGACTACGGGTTAGTACTACGTCATATAGGTAGACTTAACCGATCGGGCTGAAATTTTCACCATAGATGTTCATAGTAACAAGAAGTATTGTGCTAAAATTTCAGCCCAATCGGTTCGGTGGTTCCCGAGATATTAAATGAAAACTGTCGAAAAATTCAGCAATCTTGTACTGATCGCAAGGTTTTCGGCCTCGTTCTCGCGAACGGTACTAGCTAGGAGAGTGGTTGATGGCTCGTTAGAATTGTCTAGTAATGGCATTTTTTGTATTAAAAAATCAACGGGGTCGGTTGAGTATTCCGAGAGTTGTGGTGGCTTAAAAAATGGCCGAAATTTTGGCAAAGTCCCGCTCAAGACGGCCGAGCTCTACTGGTACACGCTGGGGCGCCAGTCGATGCAATCTACCAAAGAGCAGCATAGGGCAAACTAAAGTGTAAAACATTTCATCTTTCTAAGTCGTCTCGCTAAAAAGTTACGCGGTGGCAAAGGTCACGTCGAGTATGGATCCGGGGCTCGGCCCAAGACGGCCGAGCTCTACTGGTGCACGCTGGGGCGACAGTCGATGCAATCTACCAAAGAGCACCATAGGGCAAACTAAAGTGTAAAACATTTCATCTTTCTAAGTCGTCTCGCTAAAAAGTTACGTGGTGGCAAAGGTCACGTCGAGTACGGATCCGGGGCTCAGCCCAAGACGGCCGAGCTCTACTGGTGCACGCTGGGGCGCCAATCGAAGTGCTCCCCCAAAGTACACTATAGAGTGATCAAAAGTGTAAAACATTCCATCTTTCTATGACGTTTGAGTAAAAAGATACAAGGTGGCAAAAGTCCGGTCAGGTGCGGATCCGGGGCTCGGCTCAAGACGGCCGAGCTCTACTGGTGCATGCTGGGGCGCCAATCGAAGTTGTCCGGCAAAGAGTACCATAGGGTGAATAAATGTATAAACATTTCATCGTTCTAAGTCACCCCAGCAAATAGTTACGCGGTATCAAAAGTCCCGTCGAGTATGGATTTTTGAGTCCTGGGCCGAAAATTTGAAAATTGAGTTTACAGTTGTTTCTGGGGTTTTCGACGATGCTGAACACGAATCCAGTGTTTTTGTTTCGGGATTTGGGGTGCCATTTGCCGATTTCAGTGCCCGGTTGGTCAATTTCAGGTCCTGGGGTCAAATTCTGAAAATCAGGTTTACAGTTGTCTCTGGGGTTTTCGAGGACACAGAACACGAATCGGTGTTTATTTCGGGATTCGGGCTGCCCTTTGCCTGATTTCGGCGCCCGGTGGGTCAAATTTTGGGTCCTGTGGCCGAGTTTTCAGAATTGAGTTGACAGTTATTTCCAGGGTTTCCGAGGACGGTGTTAGTTTTGCGATTTAGGTTTCGTTTACCTGATTTTACCTGAAATTCGTAGTCGACGTCAAACTTTCCACACGTGTCGGTGCCGCAACCCCCGTGGCCAGACCTGTCCATGCATCAAACCTCCTGTGGCCAGACCTGTCTGTGCATCCAACCTCCTGTGGCCAGACCTGTCTGTGTCCCCACACCTACAACGGCAATCCTTTCAAAGCAGACCTGTCTATGTCGCCTCTCAACAAACATGCTCTACGCTCCCGCCCCACCCCCCCCCCCTGAAGGTGTCCACTCTGTGGACATGGACAGGGTGTGTATTTCAGGAAAGTTCCCCCCTACTGGGGGGTAAGGACAGGTGAATTTGTTCGCCCTAAAGAAGACTGATGATGAACAGGCTGTGTATCTCAGATGACTCTGGGCCCTCTACTACACGGACAAATTCAGTGTGCTCTGTGTATGGGTGCCCAACTCTCACTAAATTATGAGTCTCTGTGTTTGTCGTTTGCGTACTCACTGCAAGCAAATCGCTTACCCAGCAGTAGTGCAGCAGAATGTGCATTTACCAACGTTAATACCTCCAGAAGCTCTGTTAGCAGGTGAAGCCATCTACTTGCGTGCATGGCTGAGCGGTCAAAGTGGGAGTTAGCCATGGGGTCCGTCACCCTTGCATACGTTGCACTGAGTGCGGACATTGTGTTGTGTGAGATGCGGTGGCAGGCACTGAAGCCACACACGTGTGTTGATAGTGGCAGAGTGCGTTTGCCGCATGTACGTTGTGTGTACGTGACAAGCTTCGTGCGCGTGAACAGAGCACGCTGAATTTGTCCGTGTAGTAGAGGGCCCAAAGTCATCTGAGATACACAGCCTGTTCATCATCAGTCTTCTTTAGGGCGAACAAATTCACCTGTCCTTACCCCCCAGTAGGGGGGAACTTTCCCGAAATTGTTATTGTCCACAAGAAGTTCTAAAGCTCTCAACTCCAATCTGCTTCAATTCAACTCATAAACAACAGACAGCTCATTATAGTGATGGTCCTAACATGAAGTGATAAAATTGACATCGAATTACTGAACGGTTTTGAATTTTCGTCATGGACTGGCGGGCTCCCCGCCACCCTCCATCGGGATCAAATTGTGCAGAGTTTCGGGATCGACCGATCCCGAAACGTCATGGGCTACCGTCAAGTGGTTAATTGTATCATGTCTTCATCGTAGATACGAGGTGTGCAAGACCGAGGAGCAGGAAAGGGTTTTCTACCTGGCCGGCTACACGTCGGTCTACCTCAACTACGCCTATCCGGCCAACATTCGGCCCAGAGTCGCGTATGTTCCTTCTCATTCATCGTCCAGTAGCAAGTAGCTGAGAAATCACAGCTCGCATTCATTGCAGGCAGATTCTCATTCTGCCTCCATTTCGCCGGGGCGGCCACGGGGTGCAGCTTCTCCAGAGTGTCTACAATCACTTCGTCTCTGACAAACTGGTCGTCGACATAACAGGTGAATAGTGGAGTAGAGAGAGACTTGTCGGCACTGCGATGCGTCCACTGCCCTACCGTATTTGCAGCCGAGGAGCCTTCGGACAACTTCGTGGCTCTGCGAGATCTGGTCGACTGCGCCAACTGCGCGTCGCTCCCCTCCTTCGCGGCCGAGAAGTTGCGACTCGGTTTCGACGACGAGATGGCCGCGCAGGCTCGCCTACTGCTCAAGATGCCTAGGGTGAGTAGTGGACGGATATTCGCGCAATTGCTGTATCCGACTACCGACTACGATATCCGCTCATTGTTACGTCGATTTTCTACTGACTCTCCTTTCACCGTTGCAGAGGCAGTCTCGGCGCGTCTACGAGATTCTCCGTCTGAAGGCCACCTCAGGGACGAGCGGCGACGAGTTCAAACAGTACCGCCTGGACGTCAAGCGCAGACTCAACGCGCGCTACAAGGTGCCCCATTAACTGACAGAGTGAATGTCGGTTAGACTTAGCTTAGCTTTAGCGGCGGAAGACGGCTGATCCGCTTTGTCCAATTGCAGCGCGACGAACGCGACTTCGGCAAGTTGCGCAAGACGCTCGATGAGGTGGAGCTGGGCGCCTGCCGCCTGACCAACGAGGAGCGAATGGCGGCGCTCCAGACCGAATTCGAGCAGTTGCTGACGCAGTATCGCGCCGTCGTCAACCGAATCGACACGTTCGGCCCGCCCAACCCTTCCTTCCCCGTTCTACACAGATCTGACCACGCGACGGAGCAGAACGGCAACGGTTCGGGATGAGTTACCGTACTCTAATAGACTTGACCGGCGTTTGAAGGGTTTTACCGTATTGTTCTCTTTTGTGCATTAGTTTGGGAACGATCTCCCTCGGATAACGTAATTCAATCAATTGGCAAACACATACAGACCGTCGTCACACGATCACGCTACCGCCAATATGGAATACACACACGAGAAATCTAGCGAATTCTGCTGTCTCGCCTAACTAGTGGTCTCTTCTCCGATGACGACGACGTCGTTCTCGGCTTCCTTCTCTGCTTCGCCCTTCGTGGAAGCGTCCTCAGCGCCGCCAATCATCGGAATCGCCGACTCGTCTTCCTGCTTCGGCAGCCAGAGCTCGTTCTCTTGTTTCGCATCCTACAGAACGGCTAGCGCTACATACGTAGTTGCGCAACACAACTATCGGACGCCGACCAACGAACCGCGCTCTTCTTTGTATCTTTCTGCAGCTGCGCCTGCGGCAGCGCCTGTAGTTTCTCCCTTAGGTCGGCCGAAGCTTCCTCCAGGAAGGCGTGCATCTTCTCCAGGTAGTCGCGAATGGCCGTAAAGCACCAGGCCGACTCCATCTTCAGCTGCGCCACCTGGTAGCCCACGGAGCGCATGGCGCCCCGACTCTTGTTCAGCAGCTCCTGGTCGCCCTGGCGCAACTCCGCCTGCTGCTGGTAGGTCTGCAAGCGGGCAAGGGTTACAGTACCCAAGAAGCGAAGTTCGTTTCACGAAACCGGCTACTACTGGCACCTGCGCGCGACGGCGGCAGAGGTCGAATGCGCAAGTAGTCGGCGGCTGAAGCGGCGGATACTTGCGACTGCGACCTCTACCGACGCGCGCAACCATGCACGACGGAGAGTTACAGTAGTCGTCGGCGTTGTGAAACGAGACGTGAGCGGAATGCCGACAGCGCGAAATCGGAAATCGGCAGCGACCGCCATCCCTACGACGTTAGTTCCTGTATGGGATACGGGGTCGCATGTGAATCGCATGAGAGAAACGGTAGGCTGCGATTTCCGATTTCGCTTGCCTTCCACGTTTGGAAAGCATGCTCAGTAGCTTAGACTAACCATTCACCAACCAAATGCTCACCAAAAACGCGCCACTTGACAGAGGTCAAGCGGCGGGGGCGACGATGGGCTGAAACCGCGTACGATGCCGCCTGTTAGACCACCGAAACGAAACGAATGTACCGGTAACTAGCGACAAGCGCAACTGCCGTCCGAAGGCACAAATATAGACTCAAACTCGGCTATTGCTTTATGGATACTAATACAGTTTATAAAGCAATAGCTACTGTTCGTTCCCAACGTATTGTCTGTGGCCTCCAACGACGCAATCCCCTTTATAATTAGTTTACAAACCTCGAAATGGTTCTGATCTTTTGTTACAAATACTGAGTCGCTCACGCAATGAAGTTTCAGTCACACATGCTTAGCCCGGAGGTTGCTTGCTTGCGTGTCGCTAAGCCAACAGCCGTGTTCTTTCGCTGTGCCTTTCACGGCAGTTGCGCTTCAGTTTCGGTTTGGTGGCCCAACAAAACCGAACAGTTCAACTCTCTGTGTTAGAAGCTGCCGCAACAATCACACCGTGGCGTTTGATTTGGGCAAATTTTTGACTATATAGAAGGCCAAATCTCACATTAGGGTAGGCCGTTGAACTGTTCGGCGCACACACGAGGGACGCCTGGAGAGAGAACCAATCGCGTGTCAGTCAGGCTGCCGCCGAAGTCCGCATCGGAAACGAAACTCGACCGAGAGAGGGAGACACTTCACCAGAAGCAGCGAACACTTCGCGTGTTCCTTCGCTGCAGCATGTCATCAATCGCTCAGACAGAAGCAGGCGCAGGCCGCAGGCAGCTGCTTCTCAACCGCTACTTGGGGTTCTGACGCGCCTCTGACGACTAATGCGCGCCCTAGCTTGCTGTGGCTGCTGTGTTCACTAACCACCGGAGGTCTATGCTATTTGACTCGAGCGTCGCCTATGCACCCTAAGACTGTCACACTGCACGGACCTACATACTTAGGTCTTGTTGCCTGTGATGTGAAGCTGCCCTTACGTACTCTCCTCAGTACATCGCAACTACGAGGTTGCACAAGCTTCCAAGGGGAAGACCCCATCTCTCAGTCAACTATCGTGGGCCCTTCGGGCGCCATGGGCGGCGCGACGGTTCCGCGACGCCGCCTACACAGAAACACGAACAGAGGACACAGTAGTCGGGGAGGAAGGAGGCTCGGGGCGCGGTGGCGCTGCGCCCGCTCACAAGCGGTTTCGCTCTTGGTGCGAGCGCACCGACCTTGGCGAGCGTCTCTCGCAGCGTCTGCTGCTCCTTCCAGAGCGCCTCGACGCGACTCTCCATGGGCGAGAGATGGTGGAGCTTCTGACCCTTCTCGTTGCTCTCCATCATCAGCAGGCCGTTCCAGCGCTGGTACTTCTCCACCTGTGGAGAAGGAAGGGAGCGGAGCAATGTTAGTAACGTTTCACATAGCGCTCCCTACCTCTTCCTTCGAGAAGCCGATCCGACTGAAGTCCGTCTTCAGCATGTGGACCTCGTTGGCGATCTGAACGAAACGCGGGCAGTATAGCGGAGTGTTACTCACCAACAGAATGAGTGCGCTAGATCCAATCCAGTTCCCACCTCCTTGGCCCTCTCATTGGCCTCCTTCAGTTTCTCCTTGGTGGACTCGAGTTCGCGCAGTCTGGGCTCGTAGGTGGCCTCCTTCTCCTTCAGCTTCTTGTTCTCGAGCACGATGTTGTTGTAGGTCTTCTGGATGTCGAGCTTCTGCTTCTGCATCGACTTCAGCGCCTCCATCAGCTTGCTCGGGTCCGTCTCGCCGCCGGAAGCTGAAGCGCGCAGCGCGCTCGGTACTGTGGTTTGAACTGCGCTCCCGTACGAGCGCAGTGCTCCAAACTCCACAGTCGCCTGCCGCCCACTTCTCGCTTCGATGTTCTTCTTGAGACGGTCGTTCTCCGACTCGAGAACAGCCTTGTCGGCCTGCAGCTTGGCGTTGCGCTCGTACGACTGCTGCAGCTCCTGCTGAAGGGTGTAGTAGATCTTCCAGAGGTCCTGCGTGTCCTGCTTCGCCTGCAAATCGGCCAACGATCAATCAAAATCGGGTTGTGGCAGACATGACAGGATTCTGTAAAGGCGACCTTCTTGGCCTCCTTCGACTCCTTGTCCAGGTCCTTCTCGAGATCTTCCACCTTCCTCTTCTTGCGCTTCAGCTCGTGCTTGCACTCTGCAACAATAGAAAACTACCGCAAATACGCCAATATGACCTGCTCCCCTTTCCCAACCTCAACTCGCTCTCGAAGGCTGACGATCAGAGGGGGGGGGGGGGCCTTATTGGAGTATTTAGGGCACCTATCTCGCTAACCTGCAGCACTGCTTCGAAAGCTCACCTTCTCACTGATAGACCCTACCGACAAAAGGTTACGATAGACAACTCACTCTACTTCATTTTCTGATAACCGCTATAGTTACAGTATACCCTTGTAGAGCTCCTTGTATCTGGCGGGCGAGCGGAGGTCCTCGTCCTCCTCGCCGGGAGAGCCGCGCCGATTCGAGGACGACGACGCGTGCTTACTGCCGCTGCCCGACGGCTCGTCGTAGTAGGCCGACGACGACGACCGGTGGGAGCTGTGACGCCGACTGCTGCTGCTGCTCATCACGGCTGGCGGCGTCTTCGGCGAGCGCGGGCGGGCGATCGGCGCTTCCCTGCTTCCACTACCCACACGCCTGCTGGGCGAGCGGTCACCACGCGACTGCGACGGCGGCGCTTCTCGGGCGTTCGATGGGGGACGACGACCAGAAGACGCTGCGTTCCGGTCGTGCGACGCGTTGCGGCGCGACATGCCGACTGAGGCGCGGAACACAAGCGGGTACCGTAACCCGGAGAGCTCGGCTTGTTTCGGCAGCTACCCCACTCGAACGTCTTTACTGCTTCGCAGAGAACCGGTGACAATAATCGGGCCGCTTATTGCACAGGGAAGTCGGGGCGGGGGAATGTGCCTAGAAACAGACGGCGCGCACTGAACATGGATTAGCAGCGGAGAACGGGAGAACGAGCGCGCGCGCACGGCCAAATTAGAATTCAGCGAGCGAGCACAGGCGGCGCTCGCGTTGACAATCTGCGAACGAACGCCAAGAACCGACCTAATAGCAACCAGGGTATCACAGAGGTGAGCAACTAGAGAAAGCCTTCATAAAGCACACTTCCGGCGCGTCCGTCTGAGAACTCTACTAAGTATATGATTGTTTTGGCATACGGCCACACACACAGCACGGCAGACACATATAGAAAGGACGGTTGCATAGTAGTTTCCTCCTTCGATAACAAACGAACCGAACCAACGCACACTATGTGAGCGATCGCTCCCATTTCAACGCCGAGAGCGACCGCGCGCTTACGTCGCTAACACCATCGCTCCGTCAGCCTCAAGAGAGAAGACAAAAGGGCTAGGCTTAGAGTGATAGACGGTTTGCCTTAGGTTGCCGCTCCTATGTGGTTTCCAAGCAACAAGCTTTCAATTGAGCAGCTGCACGAAGTTGGCCGGGAAGAGGCCCTGGACGCCTGGGCGAAGCGCCGTCTCGCCCCGCCACCAGCCGACGTCGATCTTCTCGATCTGACAGATCAGATCCCCCGGATCGAAGCCGATCTCCGTCTCGTCCGCTGCAGAAGGAAAGGAGAATGGAAATGGATGGGTTTTCATAAGGCGAGTAGCCACACCCACAGTTGCGATTGGGGGGGGGGGGGGGGGGGGGGGGGAATTCTAGCTAATCTCCCCCCCCCCCCCCCGGAAATCTAGCCGAAATTCCAGCCCCCCCCCCCCCCCCATGAGGGAATTTGCCCAACTCCGACCCAACTTTGGCAAAATTGACGCCTGCGGCGCACTTTCAGAACGTACACTTTGCGGCAAATGAAGTGAAAACTAGGTTTTTACGCAATCTTGACAGTTTTTGGGAAACGTCAAGAACTCGATTCCAGTTCATATTAGCCCTCCCCCCAATCTGGACCAATAGCACCTATTCGAATGGCGTCGTCTATTGTTACGAATGCAGGGTAGGCCAGAGACCGGCCGGCCGATTGTTTTGGAATTTCAATCACAAATTCTCAAGGCGGCCTGCCCCTGCAGTGTCGCTGCACACACAGACACACACCTGCTTGGTAGTCCCAGAGCGCGTAGGCCTGCGTTCCCCTTCCAGGGATTAGTTTGGGAGGCACGACGTCGCCGTCGACCGCGGCGGCATCGTAGTTGTTGTTGTCGACCTCTTGAGTGGTCGCCGGCGCTTCTCTGGCCGGCGGGTCTTCGTAGACGGGCTGCGGCTGCTGTGGTGGCGGCAGGTCGTAGCTATCAGCCTCTGGAGCGAAACAACGACGGCTTTCGCAAGCGCATGGGACTCAGGCAAACAGACCGAACTCCGAAATGGAAGCGAAGCCGACCGTTGTCGTTGTCGCCCCACTCGTCGTACTCCTCCTCCTCCTCTTGGTCGGAGTCGTAGCGCGGAGGGGCAGCTCTGCTGATCGCCGCCGACAGCGACGACGCTCCTCCTCCGCCATTGCCAACAGGAGGCGCCGACGGCAGAGGCGGAGGGGGCGGTTGGTGCGCAACCCCATTGGTCACGGGAGGGGCGACGGCGTCGTAAGGATCCGACTCCTTCCTCTGCACTGGAGGAGGTTCGGCCACCACCGGCGGAGGGGGCGGCGACGGCGGCGCCATTGGCGGCGGCGTGGGCGCCCTCTGTGGGCTGGGAGGTCGCCTTGGAGGGGAAGCAGCTTGAGGCGGCAGAGGCACCGGCGCCTTCTTCGGCGCCACGGCGGGCGGCGACAGCACGGCGGCGTGCTTCAGGCCCGGCGACACGGGACTGGCGCCGGCCCGATCGAATGACGCCCTCGTGCGACTGACGTAGCCGGCGCCGCCGTCCTGCAAGAAGCAGAAGCAGTGGTGACCTCGAGACTTCCTCTGGAAGCTTGGCACGTCGCAACATATGGAAAGTGAACCCGAAACATTTGACCCAATCCATATACTAGTATAACCTCTCCTCGAGTCCTCACGCACCGAAGACGGCAGCTGTGCGGGGCGCGGCACCGATCCGGCGACCGAGGTTCTGTGCGGGCCGTCGCCGTCGCCGCTGGCGCGCTGCTGCCTCAGTCGAGCGAGGTCCTCCTCTTGCTCCTTGTGGAGTCTTCCCGCGAGCGTCTCCTTGTCGCGCTCGGCGGCCGCCGCCTGTTCCCGCAGTCGGCTCTCCTCCTGCGAGCGCCGCTTCTTCTCCTCCTCCTGCAGAGAGCGCAGCACGAGATCGCTTGAGCGATAATTGGCGAAGTAATATCTGCTGCTACTCGGTGGCACCTCGACTTTGGTCCAGAAGGCGTCGCGCCCCGGCGCGAGTTCCTGCTTCGGTCGAACCGGCTTGTAGACCGAGCCCTGGAACGCGCGCGTCCGTGAATGTCAACAGTGCAGTACACGTCAAGAAGGCCACTAACACCCCACCACAGGCAGCTGTCTCTCCGCTTCTTCGTCCCTTCCCAGCGGCTGCGCCTGGGCCACCGTCTGCAGTGTGGCCGTCACCTTGTTCACCTCCCTCATGATCACGTCGGGCTCCACGTCCTCCTCGTTACGAGCCGTGATCGTCATGTGGATGCCCTGAGCAGAGAGAAGGGGGGACTCTTCCAATGCAACTATGCTAGAGTATCCTCTGCGTAGCGTGCCGTTCGCTTGCCTTGAAGAAGCGCTGCACTTCATTCACGTGTCTCGCCAGCACGGCCAGCCGCGAGGACGGCACGCCGTCGCCTTGCTGCAACAGGACACTCACTGCTTCCTGTTTCTGCTGTTCGTTGTGCAGTCGTCAAAACGGAAGCCAAACTAGCTAACCCAGTGAATCAGCACGATCTTGGGCCTGGCCGTCGTCTGGTTCTGAATGGCCACCACCCCGTACAGCACCTTCCCCGGGCTCAGAGAGCCGACCAACTCTTCCAAGCCGTCTTCTGGAAGAATAGAAGCGACCGTACATAGTAGCGGGAACACACTAGGTACTATACTAACTAGGTCGAGAACGCCAAAAAGCGCCGCCGCTTTCACACCTCCACTGTCGACGACCTTCAGCACACTGGAGTTGCCTTCATATCCGAAAAGCGCCCTGAAAGACGGCGACGCACGAATCCACCACAAGACAGACCACGCCAACTTTCCCGGTACCAACCAATCGGTGCTTCTGTTGACGTCCAGAATGCTGTCGTAGACCTCACTCAGCTCCTGGCCGTGATTCAACACATTGATCGACATGCTGACGAAGCGATCAGATCAGAATCGCTTGATCGTTTCTCGCCACTTCCAGCCAACGCGATCGCGCGCTCGTTCACGAGAAAGGGAGACAATTCCGGAACGATGATGCACGCGAGCAGGCCGTTCTGCCATTTGCTGATACGGTAACTGTCATTCTACGCACGGA
>JASAMZ010000946.1:0-14972 GCA_030248115.1 Linhomoeus sp. GSCO2_2 | reverse complement strand
TCAGAATTTCTAAAATTTCGACAATTTCAAGCAGCTTAGATTTCAACATACTTTGTGTGGATGCATTGAGCACTAAGCCCAAAAGAATAAGGACGTCGCAAATTATACCCTCTTCAGGAGGGGTGTTGCCCCATTTATAGGATGTTTTCAATTAGGGCGTTCGTTTGATTTCTACCCTTTTCAATAGGGCGTCGTCCCATTTATACCCATTTTCAATAGGGCGTCGTCTCGATTGAATACGCCTTTATTGCACTGTGTGTGCCTGCGGCGAATTTCTCTGATCCATTTATGAATCAGTTGCCACAATTATAAGCGCAAAGTGTGCCTGCGGCGAATCTTCTGTATCGATATGTGAATCAGGTACCACTAGTGATGGCAACTTGAAAATCGGGTAAGTACTTACCCGGTTTTACCCGCTTTTCAATTATCGAAGTCGTCCGGGGGATGGAGGATACTCCACAAATTCAAGCTTGTATGCACGGTGACTCCTCGGCTGTTGTGGCCTCCTGACACTCCCAACCCAATCGCAAAAGCAATGCCGAATTCGTGATCTATATCGTGAATTACCCTAGATTCGACATACAACACCCCTAGTTCCCAACTGGACTCCGGGAAATGAAATTCTGCATCTTGGGCAATGGTACTCATACAAATTCGTCGTAGGTATTATCAAACATCATCTATGCACTGAACGGATGCCAAATTTGTAATCAGCGCCCCCGAAAAACCCCGTAATCCAGCATAATATTGGCAAAGTCGACCCGACGCCCAAAATTCAAACCAACGCGGCAGGGATACTGTAGCTCTGCAAATTTTTCAAAAATACTTCTCCGGGCCAGATTTACGCGTAGAATCGTTTGAAACTACCTTTGGAACGCTTCGGTGCCGTTATCCAGCGCTTGAGGCGCCAAAAATGCGAAAATCGCAATTTTTGACCCCGGAGTCAAAAAAGTCGCAGTGTAAGAAAAGTTTTTTCGGGTTTCAACCGATTTTTTCTGTCCTTATGGCTCATTCTATAGAGGACATCTGGAAAGGAGCAACAAGAGTGGGCTCCGCCGCTCTAGCTGTGACCCAGCGAACAACAGCAAACCGTCAAAGTCGAAAACTAGTGAAAATTCGCGAATTTTTCAAATTCTGTCAAGAAAATGGGTCCCGCAGTGATCCACTTCTTTTTCGCCGCGCCTCAGCGCGGCGAGGTGTATATATACGGATGACAATGTGTGTGTGTGTGTGTGTGTGTGTGTGTCTCGTGTTTCCGTCGCACCGAAGTAAAGTCAGTGACATGTGTGGTCAAGTAGAGTCGATGTCGCTGAGTACGGATCCGATGTCTGTTTCTGTTGCTAATTTCGCATTTTCGAGACATATTCCGCAATTAAAATCCTGGAACGTCGAAAATCGACTTTTTCGTCTGATGCGCTAGCCGCGAAAATTCTTCAGAAATGGAGCTAGCACGGACCGCGGATAATTTGTAACACAAAAGAAATTTTTTGCTAATGTGATAATTAAACAATAAATACGCCACTCATCCGTCAAAATTGCATAAATTGACTGCAAAAATATAATGTCATTTATTGACGAATGTGAATGCAGTAAATGGAAAGGCCGTATGCCAATAAGGATTTGTGATAACATAACTTCTCACTTTTAAAAATTGCAATTTTGAGATATTTTCAATCAAATATGAAAATGTTGAAAATCGACTTTTTCACCTGATGATATAGCGGCGAAATTTCTTCAGAAATGGAAGTATAGCGCCTAGGCCTTCACACTTGAGCCCTGCACTTGTGAGATGCACCCGAGTGCCATGCTCAAATCTGCCAAACTACGAGAATACGGGTTTGCGTGTCGGTCTGTTATCATTCCTAGCAAACGAATCAACTAGGATTCGGTTTGTGGGGTTTGCCGACAGCGACAGCGCGTGGAAACTTTGCCGACAGCGCGTCTCGCGAGTCTCAACTCAACTAAGGCTTAGCGAGACCACCATTTGGAAAGACTGCACTTCTACTTCCATTTGTCGTCCAGTCATTTAAATCAAACGCTTAGCATGTAACTACGTGATATGGTTTCAGTTTCAGGCATAACTTGGACATTAGTACGCTCCAGACAGAGAGGATCTGGAGGAATGCTTGACTTAGATTTTAGATTTCGGCACCGGAATTACAGATTGTAGTGAATTGGTGGACTCATTCAGAATGTCCCGGCGTTGTCTCAGTTGACTGAGCCAAACTTAACTGCCTACATATCTGCGCTGGCCACTGGCAGCGTCAAGTGGCAAGCAGGTGTCATTTGGGATAGATCAGAAGGAGCTACATAGTACCGATCTATCATCACGAACAACTTGTTCTCCCTTCTCACCCGAAGTGAAAGCGGGGAGGGGGCGGTATTGGCATAGAGGGGGCGACTTTGGCATATGCCAGTACTGCCGGGGGGCGAAACTGGCATATGCCAAAACCGCCGGGGGACGGTTCTGGCATGGGGGCGGTTTTGGCATGTGACACCGGCCGAGTTTTAGTGCAAACTATAAGTGGAATAAACACTCCTCCATTTACTTCACCTCCTGCTCAGGCCTGCTGTGCCCCTTCCCTGCTAGCGCTTTCATTTTGAAGACGGCTCTTGACTGGTCCATCAGGCGATAGCCGTCTTTTCGAGCAGAAGACGGCCATCGCGTGACTCGTCCCGTCTTTTTTCGCCGCGCCTCAGCGCGGCGAGGTGTATATATACAGATGACAATGTGTGTGCGTGTGTGTGTCTGTGTGTCTGTGTGTCCGTGCCACCGAAGTAAAGTATGTGACATGTATAGTCAAGTAGAGCCGAGGTCGCTGAGTAAGGATCCGATGTCCGTTTCTGTTGCTAATTTCGCATCTTCGAGATATTCACGATTAAAATTCAATATTGGCGAAAATCGACTTTTTCGCCTGATGAGGTAGCGGCGAATGTGAATGCAGAAATGGTAAGGCCGTATGTCAATAAAAATTTGTGATATAGTCTTACAGTTTTAATAAATTGCAATTTTGAGATATTTAGAATTAAAATTAAAAAATTTCAAAATCGGCATTCTCGTCTGATGGACTAGCGGAAAAATTTCTTCAGAAGTGGAAAGGGCATAGACAGCGTATAATTTGTAGCACAAAAGAAAATTTATGCAACTGCGAAAATTGATAGAAATACGCCATTATTTGTCAAAATTCAATAAACTGACAAAAATAGAACGTCATTTATTGACGAATATGAATGCAACAAGCTGTGTGTGTAAAAAGTTCAACCTATACTTTGTGTCTGTCAAATCTTGGTGAAGAGTATAGTGAATTTCATTTGCATAATTAGCCGTATCTAGAGAAGGTATCTTGAAAACGCGTACCACAATTCAAGTGCAGCCATTACCACGATACGGTTGCCTGTACAACTGATCTAAAGCTCAGTGATATCGCCGCGTTCGCTATATGGTATCGGCATGATACGACGCCGTTCATCTGAAGTTTTATACCTGTGGGAATACGCCACATCGAACATAAAGACTTGCCAACTGTTTGGTGCAGTCGTTCTCTGCCAGGAATTTCGTTTGGTGTACGTATTTCTGCGTTATGACGCTTTTGTCAATTTGTAGAATTTTGGCAAATTGTCGCGCATTTCTATAAAATTCCACAATTGCAAACAATTTTGTTTGTGTTACAAATTATCCGCGGTCTATGCTCTTTCCATTTCTGAAGAAATTTCGCCGCCAGTCCACCAGGCGATAAAGTCGATTTTCGACTTTTTTATATTTTAATTGTAAATATCTCTAAATTGCAATACTTCAAAACTGAAAAACTATGTCACAAATTCTTATTGGCTTATGGCCTTTCAGTTTCTGCATTCACATTCGTCAATCAATGACGTTCTATTTTTGTCAATTTATGAAATTTCACAAACAATTGCGTATTTCAATGAAATTCCACATTTGAAAAAAATTTCCTTTGTGTTACGAATTGTCCACGGCCTATGCTCTTTCCATTTCTGAAGAAATTTCGCCGTTAGTTCATCAGGCGAGAAAGTCGATTTTCGACATTTTCATATTTTAATTGTAAATATCTCTAAATTGCAATGTTTCAAAACTGAAAAACTATGTCACAAATTCTTATTGGCTTACTGCCTTTCAGATTCTGCATTCACATTCGTCAATAAATGACGTTCTATTTTTGTCAATTTATGAAATTTGGACAAACAATTGCGTATTTCTATCAAATTCCACATTGACAAAAATTTTCTTTTGTGTTACAAATTATCAGCGATCTGTGCTCTTTCCATTTCTGAAGAAATTTTGCGTCTAGCTCATCAGGTGAAAAAGCCGATTTTCGACATTTTTGGATTTTAATTGTGAATATCTCGAAAATGCGAAATTAGCAACAGAAACGGACATTGGATCCATACTCAGCGACCTTGACTCTACTTGACCACATATGTCACATGTTTTACTTCGGTGCCACGGACACACACACACACACACAGACACACATTGTCATCCGTATATATACACCTCGCCGCGCTGAGGCGCGGCGAAAAAAGTCGATTTTCGACATTTTTGAATTTTAATTGTGAATATCTCGAATATGCGAAATTAGCAACAGAAACGGACACTGGATCCATACTCAGCGACCTTGACTCTACTTGACCACATATGGCACATGTTTTACTTCGGTGCCACGGACACACAGACAGACAGACAGACATTGTCATCCGTATATATACACCTCGCCGCGCTGAGGCGCGGCGAAAAAACTGAGACTGGAGGTTTTTGGGGGTCTTCCGATGTTGTAGTATGATGAACCAAACCAAGTTGGGTACCAATCGATAGGTCTCGACGAGCTCTATTGGGCCACGCGTATTTCGACTTAATCACGCAACACGCACGGAAACGGGACGCCACAGTAAAAAATCGACTTTTTTTCGTGGCTACAGATTTTTTTCGTTCCACTTGCATTTTGTAGAGCAATATGTCCTTACTAATCCCTGCAAGTATGAAAGTTCAGAAACCAGCCGTTAAAAAGTTATAGCGATTCTCCCGACCCCTATTTTTTTGATTTACTAACATTTTTTCAGAACCCCCCGAAATTGGGGTCCATTTGGCCATTTTTCGCGGCTCCTGCGGCCGATCTGGCTGAAATTTGTAGGGTGTGTGGGGAACACATGGAAGCAACTTTTGGCCAAACGACGCCCTCCTCGCTTGTTGGAACCGCCTGCAGCGCTTGTTTTTCGGCGAAAATCGACAAATTTTAAATTCAATTGAGATTGACTTGAGACTCTGCAGCTTTGGGAGTCTTACTTAGGTGCGCTGCGTAGACATTAAGTGGGCCCACATACCTGCCAAGTTTGGCCTCGCTGCGCCTTAAGAACAAAAAATTACGAGTGAAAAACTTTGCGACGTTTCGATCACAAAATCAGTTTTTGGCGTCCCAATGTTTACAGGCCCATTGCTCGAGAACGGCAAGCGGCATTCAGTTGGCTTATGCACCGTTAGATTCGCCGTTTGATTCTCTATCGTGGTGCTGTACGTTTGGTCATTTGTAGGATTTCCCTGGAAAGCGCCTTGCGCTCCTGTGATTTGGGGGCTACAGAAGTTACTGGCAACTTTGACATTACGCTGCAGTCAAACGTGACGTTGTTCGAAGATGGTGTAATAGAATAAAGTATTTGTCTTTGTGCCCTCTGTCTCTCCACCAAATTTCAGCTCAATCGGTTGCAAACTATTTTTGACGAGACAGCGAAATATTGTACATCAATTTGTAGAAAACAGTTTGCAACCGATTGAGCTGAAATTTGGTGGATAGACAGAGGGCACAAAGACAAATACTTTATTCTATTACACCATCTTCGAACAACGTCACGTTTGACTGCAGCGTAATGTCAGAGTTGCCAGTAACTTCTGTAGCCCCAAATCACAGGAGCGCAAGGCGCTTTCCAGGGAAATCCTACAAATGACCAAACGTACAGCACCACGATAGAGAATCAAACGGCGAATCTAACGGTGCATAAGCCAACTGAATGCCGCTTGCCGTTCTCGAGCAATGGGCCTGTAAACATTGGGACGCCAAAAACTGATTTTGTGATCGAAACGTCGCAAAGTTTTTCACTCGTAATTTTTTGTTCTTAAGGCGCAGCGAGGCCAAACTTGGCAGGTATGTGGGCCCACTTTATGTCTACGCAGCGCACCTAAGTAAGACTCCCAAAGCTGCAGAGTCTCAAGCCAATCTCAATTGAATTTAAAATTTGTCGATTTTCGCCGAAAAACAAGCGCTGCAGGCGGTTCCAACAAGCGAGGAGGGCGTCGTTTGGCCAAAAGTTGCTTCCATGTGTTCCCCACACACCCTACAAATTTCAGCCAGATCGGCCGCAGGAGCCGCGAAAAATGGCCAAATGGACCCCAATTTCGGGGGGTTCCGAAAAAATGTTAGTAAATCAAAAAAATAGGGGTCGGGAGAATGGCTATAACTTTTGAACGGCTGGCTTCTGAACTTTCATACTTGCAGGGATTAGTAAGGACATATTGCTCTACAAAATGCAAGTGGAATGAAAAAAATCTGTAGTCACGAAAAAAAGTCGATTTTTTACTGTGGCGTCCCGTTTCCGTGCGTGTTGCGTGATTAAGTCGAAATACGCGTGGCCCAATAGAGCTCGTCGAGACCTATCGATTGGTACCCAACTTGGTTTGGTTCATCATACTACAACATCGGAAGACCCCCAAAAACCTCCAGTCTCAGTTTTTTTGGACAGACTTTAATTGCATACATTACCCTTCACCTGAATTCCCGCCTGGAGCAGCTCTGAGAAGTTCGTAAAATTGGCATTCTCCCCCCGTTCATCATAAACCCTGCCAGCAGGCCACATGAAACCGTTATCGATCTCGTCACCAATTTCCACCATGGAAACACTGATGTTTCTTTTGTGGAACTCTTGTAGAACGTCTCTGGTGTAATTGTAGACTGCGCATTTGAGAGTTGGGAAGTCATAATCTTGCCACGCTTTCGGCATTTCGGGTTTCAGCCACGTGTCGGTGTAGAAAAGCACCAAGAAAATATCCATTCCGGCCTATGGCGTCGTTGCGCAAACGAACAGCGGTGCTGTAGTTCGAGTTGTGCTATGTAATGAGTGTGATTGCGCAAAAAGTCTGTAAAAGGATTATCCACGAAGATACCAAACGCAAATAACAATCTCCATTCAGTCCAATGTGATGATTGCGACACGTTTTCGTGAGTCGATCTCACCATTTCTGTGGCTACTGTAGAAACCATCATTGTGCGCAACGACGCCCCTCGTTCATTCTCTCGGCCAATTCTAGTGTGTAATTCAGATCGTTAACCTCTGCCCCTCTCATGCTTGGAGTGTGAAACAAACGCAGGCGGGCCTCGCTGAACACTCTTGAAAACAATTCTTTGACCACATCTTGGATTTCGGTGCCGTTTTGATAGAAATATCGACCGCCATTTTGTTCCATTTTGGTTACGGCAGATAAATCGCCGCCCAACTTGAGACCGTAGGATAGACAGCCAAACAAGAGCGCGCACGCGACAGATCGTCTCATCTTTGGTTTGTAATGCGACGGGCGCCTACAGCGAAGGCAATTGCGTCGCAACAAGGGTTGGGAGCACTTGGGATAGTTTCACTGACTCTCACACTCGAGCGTGACTGACTCAGTTTTCAACCGGTTGTGACAAAAGACGCCCCAGCGATCGAATCTCTGACTTTGACGAAATGGCATCTTTGACAACGTCGTGTGTCGTCGACAAGGCAAGAGATTCATCCTACGCGCGTGAACGTTCCCCTTCAACTTTGTCCAAAGGAGTATAATTTAGACTCAAGTTGGTTTCTTCGGCGCCAACTATTCCAACTTTGTCGAGAGAATCTTGTGGTAGCACAGCCACAACACATTCAACACTTGGTAGGTACATAGGTTGGTGGACATGTCGATTAAATGCAACGCGCAGACACAGTAGCAGGCTGCGCTTACGGCAGATGTGCTCTTAATTTCACAAACCCCTGCTTTCGTTTATGAAATCTTCACGAGTTCTGAAACAGCGACCAGACACGCCTCAAGCTGTCGCAAACTGTCTAGAAAATATAAAACCTTCGCGCGTCGCAGACAATATTTCATTTTCAGTTGATCAGTTTCTCACATTGTGGTTTCTTTTTGGCACTCCTCCCCTCCAAAAGGGAGGAGTGCTATAGTGATCGTGCGGATTCTGTGTAAATTCAAACGCTCATAAGTCGGGCTAGGGATGGCCGATCGGGGCGAATTTTTTTTTATTCCATAGGTCTCTGGAAGGCGCAGGGTGGATCGAAGGTCTCGACTTCCGTTTTTTGGACCCGATTTTTGGCAAGTTGCCAAAAACCCGGTTTTTTGGCCTCCGACGAACTTTGGACGCTTAGAATAGTGCTCCGGTGGAACGGAGCGAGACGAGCTTTGGGCCAAATATGTAAAAGGCATTGGGCTTTCCGATGGTATAGGCGCCGTCGGGCTGGGCCCGGGCCTGCCCGGGCCGGGTACCAAAAACCGGGTTTTTCGACCCAAAAGTAGGGGTTCACGGTCAGGTCGTAGTTTTCTTGTTTTTAAGGTTGACCGGAAGTTGTTTGCCCCAATTGAAGAACTTGGATAGCTCTATCCAGAATCGTTTTATATGACGCGCTCAGAAGTGGGACCGGCCGGGGAATTCACTCCAAAGTTAGGCCCCGGGTTTCCGGGTAAAACTTCGGGCCGGTGTAACTTTTGATAGGGTGCCCATATCGAGATGGGGTAAAGACCAATCGATAGAGCTCGGCGAGTTCTACAACATTGTGGTAGGTCACTTCTGTCGGAACCGCCAATTTTTGGGTGAAAATTTGAAAAAATCGATTTTTGGGTCAAAATATAAAAGTTCGTCCTTTCCCATTTCTTGCTGTGCAAATCGATTTCGACAACACTAGCACAGTTTTTGAGTGTTACAAATACCTTCACTGTGGCAAAGTTTCAACTTTGGACGGCGCCAATTTTTGGGCGACATTTCAATTTTTTTAACAAAATTTCGGCATTTCGGTACAAATTGGGGTCAGTTGAGACATTTCGGTGTCAGTTGGACTTCCACGTGATAGAGCATCAAAAGATACGTTGTTTTTGTCATACCACTTTTTTTCGTCCGACGCGTATTTTGGCGGGAAATTCAAATTCAAAATTTTTGTCTGCCGATTTGTCCCGGGCACCTACCGTGTAAGTACTCGATTCCGGCTTTTCGGGCATGCTGATAACGAATTTGATGTTGTCTTTTCGTTTTGAGATGTGTGGGACCATTTTTGAAGAATTTGCTTGCCACCCTACGTGCCCTCAAGTGGAAAACCTGGTTGTGTCAGTTCAGCTGAAGCTAGGTGTGCTGTATGTCAAATGTGGGGTATTGGAGGGTCACAATTCAGAATTTGCTATTAATTTTGCGATCAGCATGGCCACTAAGCCTCACTGACATGTCTCGTTGATCAATGCACAGCATGATTCAACTCCAAAAATTCTTCTGAAAGAGGGGAGGAGTGCCCCGAGGGGCTCTGCCCCCGTCTACTAATCTTGTCTTCTCTTTTACTCTTGAAGAAAGAAAATGCGCAGCCAGTATATGGGATCGCATGCCGCTGTTGGTTGCGTCGCAGCGCTGCTCCTCATTTTGACAGGTTGGATTCGGCAGTGTTGTAGCAGGGTGGCCAATAGAAACTAAAAACTAGTTTCAGTTTCAGTTTCAGTTACAATCAGTTAACTGAAACTGAAACTGAATCGAAACTCGCACGGATTCCGTAACTGAAACTGAAGCTCACAGTTTAGTTTCAGTTATTTGTCAAATTTTGCCGAAATTCAGCAGATTTTTATAGAATTCTAGCGATTTCTTCTACTTATGTAGACGTTTTGTTCATATGTGGGGCCAAATATGCAAGGACGCCTTTCCAAGTTTAGAAATCGCTTCTTTGTCTACCAAATTTCATCCCACAGGAATGATTTTGAGCAATTCGTTGTGACTTTCTGAACCTTCAATAACTGAAACTCAGTTTCAGTAACTGAATCAAAACTCGCGCGGATTCCATAACTGAAACTGTAAATGAAACTGAAACTCCGCCAACATCATAATTTGGCAATTACTATTCCACGACCCAACGACCCACAACGACCCACGACCCATGGAATCCACGACCCAAGGTAATTTGGTGTAATTTGTGCCCACAAGTAAGCGTTCGTATGTATTTAAATTCAATTACTAACTGACGCCCCACGCTCAAAACGCACACTCCGTTCCATTGCCCTTAGTTGACTGGAGAGCAAATTGAGATTAAGTGAGTTCCTAAGTGGTTTCATGGGGATTTGACGACGCTGCGCACGAATCTTCGGTGCACTTACTTTAAACCGGGATAAGTTCGGACACGAAAAAAGTTCGGACAATTCGGACAGGACCCCTTTGTCCAAGCTTTTTTCCTGTCCGAATAGGCAATTCTACTTATAGTACAGTACTTGGTAAGCTCTGAGAGGGCTATTGTCCGAACTTTGATCATGTCCGAATAAGGATTTATGGGCTTTGTCCGAACCTTTCTCTGTCTGAACTTTTCCTGATTTACAGTACCATTTTTGTGACTTTTGCGTGATGTCAAGAGGTAGTGGGACAGGGACTTTAAAATGGGGAGATTGCTAGATAAATAGGGATATTCTTGGCATTCTTTCACAGGCGAAAATTTTTGACGCTTCTTAGCTGTTTTAGTGCTAAAGTAGCTTTCAAATTTGCTGTTCTAACTAATTTAAATGAGGAATTTCGGCTTCAAAACAGTGCCGCATGCGAAATGTTCGTGATCGTACCAAAAAGCTGTTCCACAGGCAAATTTTTCCCCCGATTTTCGGATTTTTAATAGGACTTATTACTTCGAAAGGAGCCAACAACTTTTGCATATACAGGCCTCATTAAAATTAATTCTTCTGTGGGATCACACCCACACCCCACCTCCTCCCTTCTCCCCACAGTAGCAGCCACTGTGGCCAAGAAATCCACCGCCCTCCCATTCCAAAATCCTGGATCCATTTACTAGGCATGCTACTAAGCCAGTTAGATTTTTTGTCACAGTTGGAGTTGAGTTGACAATCTGTGGCTGTCAACGATGCTGTGCACGCACCAGTGAATCGTTTGCAACTAGGCATGCGCTTAAAGTGTTGACAAACTTTGCCTGTCATTTGTGCAGAATCTAAACGACCACATCATGAGCTTTCTAATGACATGTAGAACACTGCTCTCCGACATAAGATGAACAACTTAGATCCATTTTCATACCAAAGGTCTCAAAAATGCCAGTGTTGGTGAACGTTTTTAAATCAAAAACTTTCTGACATCGCATAAACGTTGAGAGCTTTCAAATGACATGCTCCCACTCTCTACAACATCACCTCAGTGAGCTAGTGTTTTTCATGTTGTAGCACCTTTTTTATTGGAACCATTTGAAAATCGATGGTCCACTGCTGCTTGATACTATGCAAAAGTCACACAAAACGTTAAGTGAACCCAAGATTTGTGTTCAGCGCCGTCACATCCCCAGAAACAACAAAGGAACTCTATTTGATCTCAATTTGAACTCTCCAGGTCGACTTTGAGCTTAGGGCAATGGAACGGAGTGTGCGTTTTGAGCGCGGGGCGCAAGTTAGTAATTTATTCAAATGCATGCGAACGCTTACTTGTGGGCACAAATTACACCAAATTACCATGGGTCGTTAATTCCATGGGTCGTGGGTCGTTGTGGGTCGTTGAGTCGTGGAATAGTAATTGCCCATAATTTTAACTGAAACTGAAACTAAAATGAGTTTCTATTGGTCACCCTGCTCTCAATATGTAACTTGGATAACCTCCAGTAACCTCAGCCCCTAGCTTCTCCCCAAGATGAGAAGAATGGGGGGAGGGGGGGAGGGCATAGTGTGCTTATCAAGTGTCAAGCGCTCTCGTCAGCAGTGTGTCCAATTGTTCCGACGGAACAATGTACCGGAACAAAGTTCCTGCTAAATTGTTAACAAAACAAGAACAATTTATATTGTTCCACGATTTTCTGGAACAAGAACAAGACAAGAACAATGTAGCGGAGCGACTGGAACAAAATGGCTAAATTGTTCTTATATTGTTCCTTAATTGTTCCTCTTGAAATGCACTGTGTAACAATGAAAACTCAGTAGGGAACAATAGGTTCAAGCTAGACTGGAGCCGTTTAGGACTAAAGTTTGAACATTCGATATGGTGCAAGCCACAAATTTTGGATACTGTGAACAATATGCCACTGCAGGTGCACCGATCAGGGCTATGTGGGACAAGCGTTACACGGACCGGAACAATCTAAAAACAATGTTCCTTAAATTGTTAACAATGTTCCAAGGTTTCGGTTGGAACAAGAACAAGAACAAAACAATTTATTCTCGGACCCCCTGG
This sequence comes from Linhomoeus sp. GSCO2_2, assembly GCA_030248115.1. Classification (NCBI taxonomy): domain Eukaryota; kingdom Metazoa; phylum Nematoda; class Chromadorea; order Monhysterida; family Linhomoeidae; genus Linhomoeus; species Linhomoeus sp. GSCO2_2. The sequence goes on along the minus strand of JASAMZ010000946.1, from coordinate 2,544 downwards.
AACAAAACAAGAACAAAACAATTTCCGAAATCTTGGAACAATGGACACACTGCTCGTCAGCACTCTAAAATTTACAACTACATCCAACCATAACGCAGGGCAAAGCCAGGCGACGGTCGTCGGCATCTTCCACTGCGGCAGAGCGATCGCCGACGAGGGGAAAGCGTCCAACTTGAGGAAATGTCTGTTGGAGAGCAGGAAGCACGTGGAGGAATTCGGTGTGGGCGATGCCAGCTTCGTGCCTCTCGACTCAAAGCTGGCCAACGCCACTGAAGAGGAGCTGGACGCCTTTTGTCGGATGGTGGATGGTCACGAAGATAACAAAAGGTCGGTTTTATGATGGGTGGGAATTCCAGACACAAAACGTGACGAATCGGCGGCGCTCAGTCTCTCAGGGTGGCCAATGGAAACATGAACCGTCCGAAGTTCACGTTGCAATCAGTCAGTCAACTAAAACTAAAACTGAATTGAAACTGCTCGTCGTACGTAGCACAGATTGCTTTGAATCAATAAAACATGAACATCCAGATTTCCAATAGCTGACTGAGGTCCAGTGGCAGTCACTGAAGTTGAAACTCGAAAGGTGGGGCAACTGAAACTCTGCCAGTGTCGCAATTTAAAGCTGAAATTGGATTGGGTGACTATCAGTCGCTTCTAGGAAGTGCGCGCAGGCGGCAGGCATCCCGGACACGCCCCTCTACGACAGCCTTCCGATGACGTTCTGCAAGCAGCGAAACGCCAGCAAGGCTAAATTTCGCGACGAGTTGAAGCCTTGCTTCGAGCAGCTTCAGAATAAGAGTCGAGCGGCTATCAACGCCTGCCTTCCCAAGTTTATAAACGCCTCGGATGAGGAAAAGGAGAATACGGTTGGCCGAAATGACTTCACGACGACGACGACGACGACGACGACGACGACGACGACGACGACGACGACGACGACGACGACGACGACGACGACGACGACGACGACGACGACGACGACGACGACGACGACGACGACGACGACGACGACGACGACGACGACGACGACGACGACGACGACGACGACGACGACGACGACGACGACGACGACGACGACGACGACGACGACGACGACGACGACGACGACGACGACGACGACGACGACGACGACAAAATTTAAACAACCACGTCACGTCAGAAATCAGTGCGTCAAACGCAGAAACTTGACCTCCTAGGAAAATGCCTCCGACAAGAAGAAGTGCTTCAACTCATTGCGAAGCGCCACCGGCCGACAGTGCTCCCACTACGACTGCGTAATCGAGCGCCTAAAGGCCGAAGAAACTTCTATCTGCGGCGAGAAAACCCAAGAATTCTACGAGAAATTGAGCGCCGAAATGAAAACTACAGTTATGAATTATTGCGATTTGGAGCCGCAGGCAGAGACGCCGCAGATCGAAAAGAGCGAATGCCTTCATCCCAAGTGTCAGATTTCGCAGTGATAGGAACGGTGGCAGATAGTGCAAGTTGAAACAACGGGATTGTGACTCTTGGTTGTTCTGAGAACTGAAGTGCATTCCCATACATGTACGAGCTGCAAGTGCGCCGCACAAGACTGTGATTGGAACATGATGTGCCACTCTTGCAAGGAACGAGGGTTGTAACGTGAACGGTACATTTCACCGCGTCGTTGATGAAGTCATCATTCAAAGTTCAATGCCATTTCATTCCCATTTATCTGCACAGGTGTATGCTAAATGCTTGTATAGATACCGTAATAGAATTAGCCTAAATTTGTTCCACGGAATCTATCCTGTACTCGTGTAAGATGCGTTTGTAGTTTCATCAAGTATTTCTGTTTGATTATCATCGTGGTTAAGAATAAGATACTAGTAGCAGCCTGACGCATTGCAAATCCGTGATCGTCTGTCGCCTGCCATCTGCCACCATCCGTCTACAGAATATAAGACCTAGGCAGCTCTCACTTGACCGTCATTCTGCAAATACAGTTTCTTTTCTTCTTATTTAACACTTAAAGCGATCAAAAGCTCGCAGCTTAGAGAAAATGGGCCGGTGCACCGTTGCCATTTGTCTTGCTGTAGCAATGCTCTCCATTCTGTCAGGTTGTCTCTGATTCAGTTTTCGTTGCTCGCATCTACCGTAACGAGCTGTGCATTCAACTGACCCATCCGACACCTTTGATCCGCCTCCAAACATTGTCTCAACGGTATCGCGCTACAATCAGTCTTGTCGATTGTTCCTTGGTACAAATTGTACCTAACAATTTGTACCCCTAAATTGTTAACAATTTAGAAACAATAACAATTTGTTCCACTGCTTCCAGGAACAAAGCAACAACAATGACAATCTGAAATGGCTTCAGAACAAAACAATTTGGAAACTCATAAATTTTACCTAAATTGTTCTTAATGTCGGTGAAAGTATGCAGTAATCCACAGCAGTCATTGAGCAAATATCATATAATTTGAGAATGTTTCGTTACTCACGTCGCAATTCGTTTGCTTTTATGGAAATTACCACATAACGAACTTCTGCCCTACGGCACCCAATTTTCCTATGAACAAT
>JASAMZ010000942.1:0-34961 GCA_030248115.1 Linhomoeus sp. GSCO2_2 | reverse complement strand
CTGAGCAGACCCTGCTGTCAGGAATCGACGAATTTCACTGGAAGTTGGGGAGCACTGTATCAAGAAGATGGTGCTGTCAAATGAGGATATCGTCAAAAAAGAGTCTGAAAAATTGCGGCGTTTCACTCCCAGCGGCCCAATTTTGGAGAACGAGCCGGAGAACGAAACCTCTCGGCTGGCGGCGATTTCTTTCAGTCGGTGGATTTTTTCGGAATTTTGAATTTGAATGGTTGAAATTTTTCTCTTTCAGGTGGTCTTTGAGTCAAACTACCACTTCTCCTATTCCTACGTCAACACTGGAGAGTATTATCGCAAGGCGGAAAGTTGGATTTCCTCCAGACTGAAAGACGCGCCTTGGCCTTACAATAATGGTTATTTTACGGCAGACTATACGCAGCTTTATGACGCCCAGAAGTCCTTACTTGATGGTATGTACGTGCTGTTCATTCGTCAAATTTAAATTTCGTGGAAAACTGTACTAAAGTTTAAGCTGTGACTTGAAATTTAGTTATTATTTTATGTGATAATTAATTAATAAAGACTTTAAATGCAAGGTATTGTAATTCCGTCAAAATTGTAAGATATGGATTATGTAGTTATTCTTTCATCAAAGAGTGAGTAATTATCTACACACCTAACCAATCAATGGCAATAATAACTCAACGGACACATATTACAAACTTTGCATGCGCATGAGTAATCTTTTATCTATGAAATTAAATTTAAATTGTCAAACTCTAATACGTATATTGCATTCTTTTCCATTTCAGGCACCTCAATCGCCGTCATAATTTCGCTTACTTTGGCCTATCTCATACTCTTTGTGATCACACTCAATCCCGTGCTTAGTCTGCTGGCCATTCTAAGCATCACCGGAATCATTCTAAGCACCGTATCTTCCATGATACTGATGGGATGGGAGCTAAATGTGCTGGAGTCGACCATTGTTATTCTGGCCATTGGACTGAGCTTCGATTTCACTCTTCACTATGCTGTGGCCTACAAGATGACGCTGTGAGTTTGTAGAAATGATTAGATGAGCAGATTAGAGTCTTGATGTAAATTAGACTGTTCTGAAATTGTCATGTTGATACACAGGTAGTGTAATTATGGTTGGAACCGTTACTTGGTGTGTGCTATTCAAACGACATGGAGGAGGCACCAGAGATGGTTTTCCCACTGCAACAAATTTCGATGGTTGCCTGGTGTTAACTTTGTTTGTGCATATATGTACCTCCATAGCGCTCTTGCGCGTCAAAGGTTTTGCTACATCTTGCAGTGCCTAAATGAGAGCAACTCTCTAGAAAACCTCAAGTAGTTTTTCCACACTTGCAGAAAAGAGGACGCCTTGGGCAGTTTCGACTTCGCCACCTCCGAGCCAGTTTCTGTGTCGAAACGAAGGGCGGCGCTAGTGTCGTACGGAGTGGGCAAGGTGGCCGGACCCGTCTTTGCCTGCTGCTTTACCACTGTGATCGCCGGACTGGCACTCCTGCCCTCCCACACCTACTGCTATTATCAGATAGGTGAGTGGGGGCTAGATTTGATTTGGCTTTCAATCATATGTTGACGTGGCGTAGGTTAGGTTCATAGTAAATTCAAAGGTTTTCGTTGTTTTGCCAATAATCTTGGAATTATTGCCTAAGCGAGAAACTCAGCTTGCGATGTTTGTTCGACTTCTTCTATTTAACTCTATATCGCTTGTATTTTGTTGAATTTTCTTTGCTTTAATGTAGGTGAAGTTTTTAATTTAGAACATAATTGAATTAGGTACAGTAAGTTGTTCGCATACTAACCAATGTTAGTTTTGAGGTATCATAATCTCTTAATACGTAGTTTCTTTAGTTCGCTGTATCTACTATGTTTACTTCATTTCACAATAAGCGACTGTATTTTCCTGTGCATGCGCATTGTCGCTTGATTCCCTGCTATTCTTTTACTCTATGTATGTGTTCCATTCTACTCAAACTCCAACTCCCTTCCAGGCATCTTCATGGTCATAATCATGGCCAGCAGCTATCTCTACTCCACCTTCTTCTTCAACGGCCTTCTGGCCATCGGTGGGCCTCTGACCTCAAAACCTAAATTCGTGTCAAAAATCTTCAAATTCTTCTCGAAATCCGGCGACAACTCGCTGGTTCTCAAGAACTTCACGCATATTCCCGATGGAAGTGGCCTGGCAGCAGTGGCGGCTATTTCGTCCATTGACGGGTCGATCAAACGCCACATTAGCTGGCCTGGATTGGAAAACACCAGAAGGGACTCTTCCTCTCCTATTAGCGACGTGTTTCGCCCCATTTCCCTGCCAGTTTCCCCAATAATTGACGGGCCCAAGATCCCCAAATGCTCAGTGTCCAGTTCTGAGGATGGCACTGTCCACTGCCTGCGATTATCCGGACTGTAAAGTGTAAAGGCGGGCGATGCGCGACCATGCATGGCAATAGCATCAAAATGGTAACACTACTGACTTCCTACAGGTTCGGGGTGTTTGTAGCGATTGCACAATTGTTATGGGTTGTGTAAAGTTGTGGTGCTTTTGGAATGGGCGTACTGTACACTGTCGTTGGACTGGCGTGCCTCTAAACTTGCCCTGTGAACCGTGTTCATTTGTGGAAACTCCACTGTTTCGTGTTACGATCTTTCATTATCTCTGTTTAGTGTCCTGTCTTGCCTTTCTTTCACAAGTCTCACTGCATAGTCACTTGCGAACTCTGTGTACGTATGTACTTACAGTTGCAGCCACTCGCGCTGATGCCATGTGACACTTTCACTTCTGTTTTGAGTGCAGAATTGCGCCGACGCCCTGTTACACCAGTAAGAAAGATTACGCTTAATCGATAGTGGCACTTCTCGCTGGAAAACCTGTATTCTGTGGGCGTGCCACCTGCAACACTGCAAGTGCGTCGCGCTCTGTATTGTAAAAGGGATTTTGGGAAACAAACAGGGCAAACGAGGGGCGGTGTGGTAAACTTAACTTCCGTGCAGCGTTCTCAAGTTCGCAAGTCGGGAGTCTCCGCTGACAAGCGTTATGTTAGCCCCTCACATCCAATGTGCACTTGGTCCTTTTGACGCACAAGTCCGCAGACAAAAGCCACAGCTATTATTGCAAACACAACTCATCCTGGCGACAGAAGCCACAACTCGCGTCCAGAACCCAGAATCCAGTGTATTATGGAGCTTCGTTCCAAAGATACCTCGGATTATTACAGACAACCAAATTACCGAACGGCTAAGTGGGGCTTCCTTTTGAGGGCTTGCTTAGCGTCCACTAGTGGTGGCAGCTTGAAACTAAGTAAGTACCTACTTAGTTTTACTCAGTTATTTTGAAACTGAGTACTTAGTTTCTTACTTACTTAGTTAAAGTTTTGGAAAACTAAGTATACTTACTCGTACTCGTACTTAGTTTTCCAGGCCCGTACTTACTTTTGCCAAATTTACTAAGTACTTTTTCGTACTTACTCAGTTTTACTTAGTTTATAAAAACTAAGTACGAAACTAAGTAAACCAAGTTCCCCACATATTGGCCTATTTTAGCGCTGTATATTCGCACAATGCAGGGCTTGCTCTGGCACTTCTACAACGAGCTACTTAAAGAATGTCAAAATTGCTGAATAACTTTGTTTTAGAGACCATTTGCGGCCCTGCTAACCTCGAGTTAACAGCTTAATAGCATTCATAAGGCCGTTTCTATTTCTTTTAGTGTATGTTTGCTTACTTAGTTTACTTACTTAGTTTACTTAGATTTCTCGAGTACTTACTTAGTTTTGTTGGAAACTGAGTAAGTACGCTTTACTTACTTAGTTTTACTTAGTTTTCTGAAAAACTAAGTACTTACTTAGTTACTTAGTTCTATTTTTGGAAAATTGCCACCACTAGCGTCCACCGTCTCCAGCGCACCTTCGCACTGGCACGCTATGGTACATAGATTGGTTTGCGATTGTCATTTTCTTTTGAGTCGTCATTCGTTAGACTAACATAATGGCCAAGCGGGAGTTTGCTATCGGCGTGTCGGCAGCTTTACTGCTGACAATCACTTCGGTGGAAGCGCCGCGACTCTTCTCCTTCTCGAGTGATCACTACAGCAGCGTGTTGAAAAGGGCGCGCTACATCGTCGACTGGAACAACGGGACCGGGCTTGCTCCAGCGGGGTACATCAGCCTTGGGTTCTTGGCCGCTCACGACGTGGACATATTTTCCGGGTGGCGGAATTTTCACGTTCGCTTCGCCCACTTCTTCTCTTATCCCCTCAAGTGTGCCAGGCTGACGTGTGCGAGCAATGCTTCTACAGCATTGAGCAGAACAGCGGTGGAGATTTCGCGGCTGCGGTGCAAGCGCCAATGGGGCAACTGGTCGTTTCAAAAGGCTCTGCTCCCCGAACAGATAGAGCACCGTACCAACGTGTACTGCGTGATGGCTCTCAGGCCCTGCTTGGGACTGTCGCTGCAGTCGATTCGTCTCGGAGCGGCCATTAGGCGGGACTTCGAGCTGTTCATGCCGGCGGGACGCGCCTACGCCTGGCTGAGGACCATCGACCTTTATCTAACGACTCCGGTGGCAGTAGTTGGTGGAGCGATAGCCGTCTGGCTGATCGCAGTCACCTTTGAGGATGCTGGCGCGAACAAAGCGCCCATGCGCTTTCACTTCATCGAGGTGGCCACAGACCTACTCAATGCCTTGATTAGCCTACTGGATTCGCTCGGCATTGGGGACGGCATCAAGACGGCCTTGTTTAACTGCCCCATGATTCCAGGACGCCTCACCGACTCCGAGCCGCAAGACCTGGTGCCTGTTTCACAACTGACATACAATAGGATAACCTTTACTGGAATTCGCTGGTAACTACTAAACGGGTTGGTCGATCAAGCCAGCAAGCTTGTGAGCAGTTAAGAGCTGAGCCAGCAGGCAGCTGCTGTCAGTTAAGATGAGCTCAATATGTATGTGGTATAGCCTTGGTGGTGTGAAACAGGCGCCTGCTTCTCATCAAGCCCTGCCTAACTATGAATCAGTTGGCTGCATACTGCTTGGCCAAAGAATGGGCTCGCAGTGTTTCAAACAAATACAGTCCAACTGGGAGGCCTTATGAGCATTTTGCGAAGCGCGCAGCGGCAGCATACACTGCGTACATGACTGCCTGGCTACTGCATTGGCAGGCAGTTGTCTACCTGCCGGACTACATTCACATCCTGCTTAGGACTTTGACCCATGGTGGGCACACCTTGTTTCTTCTGATTATGTTCACGATACAGCTACACAACCTCCGGAAGTATCGCAAAGGGATCGTAAACTTTGCTGCTGGGCCTCCTGAGCGCCTAGGCATTACACAGGAGGAGTGGGCCTGGCGCCAACAGCTTTCCAACAAGCAGAAGGGTCTTCTGCTTGGCACTGTCGGTTTGAATTTAGCCTGTCTGACAATCATCATCTCTGGTCAGTTGGCGGCGCTAACATGCGACGTCATCGACTGGATGTGGAAGGTCAAGACACTCAAGATCTGGGCCCCGGCCTCTTCTAGCACAGCGTTTCTGAAAGACTCCCTGCTGCCTCTGTCTCAGCTGGCGGCGGATGTCAACTGCTCCATGGGCATCTTCGCGCACATCCTTTTCGTGAGAAGAGCTAGAGAGGCGTTCAAACTGGTTTGCTCAAAGCTGACTGGTGGACTTCTGTTCAAGATGAATAACTAAAGCCAATGAATAAATAATTAAACTAAAGATGAAATTCGTGATTAGACCTATCAACTGCACTGTTGCTGCTCCTCGTGCCGCATACCTGGCTGAACCGGATTGCTAAGCAAATAAAAGAAGATTGGATTACAATGTAGGTGAGCACTTATTTGAAACACCATTCAGTCACATGATGAACGAACTGCGTCGGCTGGTTGGAGTGCTTCTTTGCAAGCACGTACATGTACTACTCATTACGTTAGTGTGCCAACCATTGTGCGTCTGTTATGGTATATATACACAGCCGCAAAAATGAACCGAACTGAACCATCAGCTACGCGTGTTCCAACTGTATCAACAATTGAGCAAAGTAAGCCCTTGGTGATTAGGAGTCATACCAACCATATGCACTGTAGATTTAGTTGCAATGGTGCGGTATGGTACAGTACGGCTGAGGAATGATGCGACGATACATGCCAGTGACTGGACTTCTAATTGATTGGAAACAACTGAAGCCCTGCGTATTGTTTCCATCGCCAACCTGCGAACTCCCAATTGCATCAGCTGTGCACACCTCCGGAATGATTGTTGTTCATCAACTCTTTTAAAGGTGCAGTACCAGCACAGTCACTGACGCTTCATTCAATCTGGCTCCAACCTTCATTTCCTCCACAGCACAGCTGCAAGTACTACAGAAGTTCCTCCACTTCACGTCTTGCCTGTCATGAGGACATTTGTTGGCCGCCATAGTATGGGCTTTGGCAGCAGTAAGCGCACAACCATCGGATGCACCTGAAGGTGAACCAGAGCTGGACATGGCTGATGCACATGCCCAAGAGAAGAGAGGATTCCACTGGCGCGGAGCCCTCAATAAGCTAAAGGAGAGTGCAGTACCACTGGCGGAAACTTACAGCAGTGATGAAGGGAAAGCTGCTGCCCTTCACGTATGATAAACAATTTAATTGAATCTCATGCAGTTGGCTCAACGAAGCTATTAACAGTTTTCAAAGTGCATCGTGTCACTCTTAAGGCCGTCAACCTACTCATGAACAAGAGAGGCAAACGAGACTACGTCAACGCCCATTTAAGGAGCAGTCATCTACTCTGAACTTATTTTCATGCATTGTCTAAAGTGTTAAAATAGCAATAACTATAATTATTTTCGCACAGGAAGCTACCCATGTGGTCCAACAGCAGCAGGCCAAGGTACTACACAGTTTCGTTTCAGTACTGCTATGGTGCCACAAACTTATTGCTCAGCTAAACTCATGATGTCGGCAACTATCCCGCCTCAGCCCCTCCCCTTTGAGTTACCTGCACCTCCTTTTTGGGGAGGTGCTCAAGTCTTATATCTAACATGCGTTGAAAACAGGGATTCCAGAAGCAGAAATAAATGGTTACCTAGCAAGTTTACATTGATTGCTATGTACATATGTATGGCAGTGCAAACGCCCTAAGATACTGGACATTTTCAGACTTTTGAGCCATGCATGCGCTACACTGGAATAGGGATACAACTTCTACATAAATTGCAAAAGTGATTTGCAACTTCTACATCGTTCTCCGCTGTTCCAGGCTATATGATTAGAGTCGTGACACGAATGAGAGAAAATGCAGAAGAGCAAAACCATTACTGTCATTGCCGTACGCAACGATCGTTAGATGGGCAAGAATGACAGCGCCCATTGCTAAAATCGTCCTGTTCCTCTGTTGAAATAAAGTAGTCCGTTGAAAGCAATCGCAGGAGAAACCTTCAAAGTTGTGTTAGTAACCTTCTCGTCAAGAGCGTAGCCCTGCAGACCGAGATTAACGCGCTCTCACAGCAAGTTGAGCTGGCAGGGCTGTGCCGTACGGACTGGCGGACACCGAGCTCTCGTAGTGTGTCGCTCAGGCTGAGAGAACAGGCAAAACAACACCTGCGCGAGCCCGTGCAGGCATAGGTGCAGGGGGGGGGGGGGGGGGGGGGGGGGGGGGGGGGAACCCCGCCCCCCCCCCCCCCCCTCTGGCCCTGGCCTCTAGTGAACTTTTCACTGATACTCCCCCCTGACATCCGAAATTCGGGAAAAAATCCGAAAATTTCTCAAATTTTCTTGTATTTTTGGTAGTTTTGGTTCTATTTTGTCCAAATTTTAGCCTGCGGCGCTATACTTCGTCTATTTATGCACAAATTAGCGTGTTTTGACCAAGTTAAGGCGATTTTTTCGCCCGCCCTCAGGCGGGCGAGACTATACGAGAGCTCGGCGTGCGTGCGTGCGTACGTCCGTCCGTCCGTCCGTCCGTAACGCTCCCAGATCTCGGCGTTGGAAAGTCGTAGAGCGGAGATCTTGGGCTCTACGGATAGGTCTCGACCCACTGATCATTCAGCTAAGAGGTTTGGAAATTCAAAAGTTTGAATTGCGCGCGCTACAGTAAGCTGAAGGTCAAAACGCAAAACGGCTCTAGCTCGCTCGTGTTACGTCGTAGAGCGGCAATCGACACGTCATGTGAAAGCTCTCGACGTGCTCTTTCATGCGACTGCAAAAGTTTTTTCGACTACGCAAACACGCACCGCGGAAAACGCCATTCTCGGCATCTTGACGCTAAAATCGCTCTAACGCGCTCAACTTGCGTCGTAGAGAGACGATCTCGAGCTTTTTGGATAGCTCCCGACTCGCTGATCATTTGTTTTCCCATTGGTCGAAACTCAAAAGTTTGAATTTCGCGAGTTACAGTAACCGAAAGGTGCAAAACAGACAACAGATCTAACTCGCTCGTCTTACGTCGTAGAGCGGCAATCGCCACGTCAGGTGAAAGCTCTCGACGTGCTCTTCTATGTGGCAGTAAAACCTTTTCAATTACGCAAACACGCCCCGTGGAAAACGCCATTCGGGATTTTGACGCTAAGCTGGCTCTGACGCGCTCAACTTGTGTCGTAGAGAGACGATCTCGAGCTTTTTGGATAGCTTCCGACTCACTGATCATTTGTTCTCCCTTTGGTCGAAACACAATAGTTTGAATTTCGCGAGTTACAGTAACTTGAAGGTGCAAAAGCACAAAACGGCTCTAACTCGCTCGTCTTACGTCGTGGAGTGGCAATCGACACGCCAGGTGAAAGCTCTCGACGTGTTCTTTCATGCGGCTACAAAGGTTTGTTCAATTACGCAAACACGCACCGCGGAAAACGCCATCATCTGGATTTTGACGCTAAGATCGCTCTTTGCTACATGCAGAAGTGCGACACCGTTTGATTGCTCATAGTGCGCTCTTTTGTGCTCTGTCAATTGTTTGCCAAAACTTTTACAAGTTTTTGTCACTTTATTAAAAGCGTTGCTTGAAAGAGGGATGTTCTTGCTCTAAAAGCCAAATCGCGGGCGAAATCAATATTGCTATGCAATACCCTCTTGCGAAGCGGGGACTCATGAAGCGGAGCATGCGGGCGATGAACTCTCGCACTCTCTGCAGAAAGAACGCAACTCTTTGAAATGTCAGTCAGAATACAAACTCAAGTTTTTAATACCGGAGCTTGTTGGCGTATTTTTGGCCATTCTAAAAAGCTGTTCACTGGTCCTGGGACCCCTCCACCCTCTCATAAATTTTCCTTAACTAGAACTCCCCCCCCCCCGGCCTCCGGGTGGCCTGCACCTATGCGTGCGGGTGCAGCGAAGCAGCCCGACCAGGGCAGTTACTAAAACACGCACCTCACGCACCCACGCACCCGAATACCACGCACCCACGCACCCTACCTCACGCACCTCGCCAAAATCGCTCAAGATCGCGTTTTGGAGACTCGGGCTTCGTTTCAAACGTCGCGCGACATCTTCAGCTGCAAGTCTGACACAAAAAACTAGGCAGAAGTCCACGTTTTCGCCCAAAAAAGCGAAAATTTCAAAACTACAGTATCGGCTGATTGCAAACTTGTTCCAATGCGCAAAATATCGAAGCTCTTTGCAGCCTGGAGCAACACATGAGATACTGTAGGCAATGGCTGACAAGGATTAATGAGTGGAAAATTCTAGTTATTCTATGAACTGCGATGAAGCTGCACGATCTCCCAAGTTTTCGTGTACGCAAGCAGCTCAACAACTAGAAACGGCACTAAATTTTTGCGTTTTAACGACAATTTTTTAGCTATTTGCGCCGCAAAGGTGTCAAATTCAGCGCCGTACGCAAATATTTCGAACTCTTGGTCGTCAGACATCACAAGAACGGTTCAGTAAAAGAAATATTCAAAATTTGCACACCCTTTAACGACGTCATTCACCGTCAGCAACTGGAGCAACAATGCCATCTATACCACCCCAAAAAGATCACTTCGATTTCTTCTGGTTGGGTCAATTCTTGTCTTCTGACTTGTGCAATGGGCGCCAGGCTTCAAACCCACTGCTGCGACAGCGACCGTAATGGTGTCCTTTCTGGATCTGCCGTGGAGGATCCTTGCCTTGCCAATGCCTTGCCTTGCCGCCAATACCCTGCCCTGCCAAAATTGCCTTGCCAATAGTGCGATGGTGGGGGGGGGGGGGGGGTGGTAGGGGAGATGAGGGTTACCCACCCCCCCCCCCCCCCCAGCCGCGAATCGGGCAACAAGCTCCGGTATTAAAAAGTTGAGTATGTCTTCTGACTGACATTGCAAAGAGTTGCGCTGTTTCTGGAGAGTGTGCGAGAGTTCATCGCCCGCATGCTCCGCTTCATGAGCCGCCGCTTCGCAAGAGGGTATTGCATAGCAATATTGATTTCGCCCGCGAATTGGCTATTAGAGCAAGAACATCCCTCTTTCAAGCAACGCTTTTAAAAAGTGACAAAAACTTGTAAAAGTTTTGGCAAACAATTGACAGAGCACAAAACAGCGCACTACGAGCAATCAAACCGTTTCGCACTTCTGCATGTAACAAAGAGCGATCTTAGTGTTAAAATATCGAGAATGGCGTATACTGCAGTGCGTGCTTGCGTTATTGAAAATTTTATTGCTGCCGCATGAAAGAGCACGCCTAGAGCTTTCACCTGACGTGTCGATTGCGGCTCTACGACGTAAGACGACCGAGTTAGAGCCGTTTTGTGCTTGCACTTTCGAGTTACTGTAACGAGAAATTCAAACTTTTGAGTTTCGACCAATGTGAGGACAAATGATCAGCGAGTCGGGAGCTATCCAATAAGCTCGAGATCGCCTCTCTACGACGCAAACTGAGCGAGTTAGAGCGATCTTACCGTCAGAATCCCGAAAATGGCGTTTTCCGCGGTGCGTGTTTGCGTAATTAAAAAATTGTTGCTGCTGCATGAAAAGGCACGTCGAGAGATTTCACCCGAAGTGTCGATTGCCGCTCTACGACGTAAGACGAGCGAGCTACAGCCGTTTTGTGCTTTTGGACCTTCGAGTTACTGTAACTCGCGAAATTCAAACTTTTGAGTTTCGACCAATCTGAGAACAAATGATCAGTGAGTCGGGAGCTATCCAAAAAGCTCGAGATCGTCTCTCTACGACACAAGTTGAGCGCGTTAGAGCGATTTTAGCGTCAAAATGCCGAGAATGGCGTTTTCCGCGGTGCGTGTTTGCGTAATTGAAAAAATTTTTGCAGACTCATGAAAGAACGCGTCGAGAGCTTTCACCTGACGTGTCGATTGGCGCTGTACGACGTAACACGAGCGAGTTAGAGCCGTTTTGCGTTTTGACCTTCGGGTTACTGTAGCGCGCGCAATTCAAACTTTTGAATTTCGGAACCTCTTAGCTGAATGATCAGTGAGTCGAGACCTATCCGTAGAGCCCAAGATCTCCGCTCTACGACTTTCCAACGCCGAGATCTGAGAGCGTTACGCACGGACGGACGTACGTACGCACGCACGCCGAGCTCTCGTATGGTGTCGCCCGCCTGAGGGCGGGCGAAAAAATGAGGAAATTTTCCGAAATGAGCTTGAAAATAGTCCAAAATTTTGTCTGCGGTGTTACATTTTAACGTTTTTGATCATTTTAAGCTGTTTTTAGCACTCCGACCCTAGAAGGGCGGAGGGCTATAGTCGGGACACCAAAAATAAAAATCTCCCCCTCAAGATTTTTCGCGCGTGCTTCGTCCGATTTGGACGCGGTTTTTTTTAATCGATAGCTCTTGAGGGATAGTAGGTGTGGACGGACCTTCGTTTTTTTCGCGTAGTGGGAAAATTTTGAGAAAATTCAAAAATTCGAATTTTGTAGTACATTGAAAAGCGTTATCCATCCATAATTTTCGCAATGCCTGATCGATTTTGGTGATTTTTGGATATGTTATAGTCCTCGACAATATCTAGCCCGGAAAAGAGACCTCAGCTTCCTAAGTCGTTCCACGCGGAAGTTATGGGCGAATGAAAATTTCGGAGGTGTGATATTTTGGTGTAAAAAATCGAGTTGTGAGATTCCGGTGTAAAGTCGTTCTAAACGATAATTTCCCGTGAGCACCTATCGATTTGCTTTGATTTGACACTAAAATCGCCGGAATCGGCCGTGGAAATCCTGAGAAAGTTGCGGGCAACGACCTCCGATTTTCGCCGATTTTTGGCACTTTTCGACTTTGGGCTGCTGTAACGCTTGATTGCGACGCGTTGTGGCAAAATGAAGCTCACCACGTGATTCCCCGTCGAAAAGTGATACGGAACCGATTTTCAAAAATAGTTTTCCGGCTACCGTACTCCCGGCCGCGTCCAAATTCGAGTTACATCTCTGTTGACTTATTTTCGGCACTTTTCGACTTTGGGCTGCTGTAACGCTCGGATGCTACTCCTAATGGCTAAATGGGGTCCACCACGTGATTCCACCACCACGTGATACGGAACCGATTTTCAGAAATATGTTTTCGGCTACCGTACCCCCGGCCGCGCCCAAAATTGGAAGTGCACCTCTGTTGACAGAATCACAGTTGGTGTCGATTTCGGTGCTTTCGAGGGCGCTGATTCCGAATGCGGCACTCGTTTTGCGATGCGGGCGGACCAGGATTTGCGACTTTTCGTCGACAATTGGGGCACCTTAGCCATGTTTTGTCGAAACTCTAAGCGTGGGGATTGTTCGGTGCAATATCCAATTTCGGGCATTCTGCGCTGTTGACAAAGTCGGCATAGGTTCTAGCCTGTTTCGTGGCGCGCGTATCTAGATCTACCGCATAGATAGCCAGCCAGCTGTGCGCGCCCCCTTCTTTGTCGAGTGCCGTGCGTTGTGTATTAGAGATGGGCACCGTTCACCGGCCGCAGCCGGGCCGGTTGCCGGCTGGTTGAAGCTTGACACTGCCAGTCGCTGGGTTTATCCATGTTGAGTTTTCCGACGGTCTGTTGCGCGGCGCGCGGACGGTCTGTTGCGCAGCAGGCGACGCAATACCTCCATCTGCTATTCCCGAGTCGGGTCGGAGTGCTTCTATGCAGGGGCTCCTGCACGTAATCCTTGTTTGGTATTGTTGGGTGTTTTATGCTGTTTCGGACCCAATTTAGGATATTGATTTTTCCCCCAGATGCCGGCCACTAAAAACTTTTTGCCTGCTGCGCAATAAATAGCAATAATTTTTGCCTGCGGCGCTGTAATAGTGAAACTGTTCGTCTGCGATGCTGTTGATATTAAAATTTTGCCTGTGGCGCTGTAATGTAAATAATAGAAATTTGCCTTGAAGAGCAAAAGTAGCAAAATTTCCGCCTGCGGCGCTAAATTTGTGGAAATTAGCACTAAAACAGTTGCCTCCCAGTTGTCAATCCTAGCTACGCCCCTGCCCCCCCCCCCCCAACCCAGTTGTCAATCCTAGCAGTTTGTTATGAATTCTATCACAAAACCTCGCCTAACTTCTTGCTGCGAACGTTTTCGAAGCTACAACATACGCGATGTAATTCGCGGCATCAATGGCAATCGCGCCAAAAAGCCGTGTGCGACTTGTATTCACGCTTGTCACAATCTGGGAATACAACATTTCCGTTTTTGCATTTTTCTGCTGAAAAAAACCGTTGTTTTGGAGAATTTTTTTGTCTGGACACACTCACTATAAGTCAAGAATTCTATTTCCATAAAAATTTCGCCAAAATATGCTGATTTTCATCGATTTTGGCGAGGTGCGTACAGAGGGTGCGTGAGGTGCGTGAGGTGCGTGGGTGCGTGAGGTGCGTGTTTTAGTAACTGCCCCGAACAGGCATCTTCGTAATATACGTAGGGTGTTGTACGTTACTGCGGACGCCGAGTCTGAAGAGTTTCTCGACCACGTCCGTCAGAACCTCTGAGTCAGTGAGTGACTAGACTGGCCACACGCAGCAGCTGTTCGCGCGCAATCGGCTGTCGCGCGTCACGCTATGTATGCGCATCGCACAACACACTATGCGCGTCTGTATCCACTGGTCACTCAACCCTGTCTTTCAAGGCAACATGGACGCGTTCAGATACTGTATGCGCGAGTTTTGAACAACTGCAAGGTCCGTTGTATACTTCTTCGCCTCCCCACCACCCCCCCCACACCACAATCAACGACCAGGGTCCCAACTGGCATGCGTGCCAGATGGGATCGTGACATGCAGGCTAGGTAATAACAGCGAGAGGGGATTGGGTCATTGCTGGGTCGCTTGGGGTCTCGGGCCGCCACGTGTAGCCCTGGCTCTGACCGGTACTGGTCTTTAGTATTTCCAGAGCTCATTCCGCAACACGTTGCGTTGAAGCGGAAGAAACAGCTATGCAACTACGAATGATGAGTGTCTTACCAGTTTAACCGTGGGCGAGAAGGTGGCGATGACGATGTTGACGAACCAAGGCAGCGTTGCCGACGGTAACCGTAGTTCTGGACTCTGGAGTCCAATCGTGAGAAGAGCTAGGAGGCGTGCGTTCAAACTGGTTTGCTCAAGCTGACTATTCTGTTCAAGACGATCGAGTACATAGAACCAAGTCGAAATTAGTGGCTAGACGATGAACTGTGCTGTTGGCTGCACCTCCACTACCTAATTAGAATTCCCTGTTCCATTGAAAACTCGTTAAAACCAATCACAGTCCAGTAGCCGACGGATAAGTAATCGCCCATGTGTAGAATCAGGATGTGTAGGTGATGCACGCAGGCGTTCTTCAGTATAGGGACGACCTCTTATGCTATCCTATTGGAGCAACTCTTTGAAACAGATCAAGGGTTTTGTTAGAGCTGACCCAGACTACAGAGGACAAGCTGTGTGTGTAAAAAGTTCAACCTATACTTTGTGTCTGTCAAATCTTGGTGAACAGTATAGTGAATTTCATTCGCATAATTTGCCGTATCTAGAGATTGTGTCTTGAAAACGTGTACCACAATTCAAGTGCAGCTATTACCACGATACGGTTGTCTGTACAACTGATCTAAAGCTCAGTGATATCGCCGCGTTCGCTATCTGGTATCGGCATGATACGACGCCGTTCATCTGAAGTTTTATACCTGTGGGAATACGCCAAATCGAACAAAAAACTTGCCAACTGTTTGGTGCAGTCGTTCTCTACCAGGAATCTCGTTTGTTGTACGTATTTCTGCGTTACGACGCTTTTGTCATTTTGTAGAATTTCGCCAAATTGTAGCGTATTTCTATAAAATTCCGTAATTGCAAACGATTTTGCTTGTGTTACAAACTATCCGCGGTCTATGCTCTTTCCGTTTCTGAAGAAATTGCGTCGCTAGCTCATCAGGCGAAAAAGTCGATTTTCGGCATTTTTATATTTTAATTGTAAATATCTCTCAATTGCAATATTTCAAAACTGTAAAACCATGTCACAAATTCTTATTGGCTTACGACCTTTCAATTTCTGCATTCACATTCGTCAATAAATGACGTTCTATTTTCGTCAATTTATAAAATTTCGACAAACAATTGCGAATTTCTGTCACATCGACAAATAATTTCTTTTGTGTTACAAATTATCAGCGGTTCGTGCTCTTTCTATTTCTGAAGAAATTGAGTCGCTAGCTCATCAGGCGAAAAAGTCGATTATCGGCATTTTATATTTTAATTGTAAATATCTCTAAATTGCAATATTTCAAAACTGTAAAACCATGTCACAAATTAGAATGGAGTAATCCAGATTGGGAAGATGTGCCGTTTGGATTCATAGTGGTTTGTGTAAGATGGCCTTTGCGGCACAGAAACAACAGGGACTTGATTCCGACCGGTTTCGGGCCCTCAACGGACCCTTCGTCAGGGAATAACTGACAACTGATGACACACGATGTGACATAAACTAACGCAAGTCCCTGTTGTTTCTGTGCCGCAAAGGCCATCTTACACAAACCACTATGTCACAAATTCTTATTGGCTTACGACCTTTCAATTTCTGCATTCACATTCGTCAATAAGTGACGTTCTATTTTCGTCAATTTATGAAATTTCGACAAACAATTGCGTATTTCTGTCAAATTCCACATCGACAAAAAATTTCTTTTGTGTTACAAATTATCACCGGTTCGTGCTCTTTCTATTTCTGAAAAAATTTCGCGGCTAGCTCATCAGGTGAAAAAGTCGATTTTCGACATTTTTGAATTTTAATTGTGAATATCTCGAAAATGCGAAATTAGCAACAAAAACGGACATTGGATCCATACTCAGCGACCTCGACTTTACTTGACCACATATGTCACATGCTTTACTTCGGTGCCACGGACAGACAGACAGACAGACAGACAGACAGACAGACAGACAGACAGACAGACAGACAGACAGACAGACAGACAGACAGACAGACAGACAGACAGACAGACAGACAGACAGACAGACAGACAGACAGACAGACAGACAGACAGACAGACAGACAGACAGACAGACAGACAGACAGACAGACAGACAGACAGACAGACAGACAGACAGACAGACAGACAGACAGACAGACAGACAGACAGACAGACAGACAGACAGACAGACAGACAGACAGACAGACAGACAGACAGACAGACAGACAGACAGACAGACAGACAGACAGACAGACAGACAGACAGACAGACAGACAGACAGACAGACAGACAGACAGACAGACAGACAGACAGACAGACAGACAGACAGACAGACAGACAGACAGACAGACAGACACACAGACAGACATTGTCATCCGTATATATACACCTCGCCGCGCTGCGGCGCGGCGAAAAAACGCCGAAAACTCTCAAGTTTTGTAATTCGCTGCAGCACTGGCCAAAGGGTAATATCTACTGCATGCTTCAAGAGGCAGCTGCCTTCCGACTCGCGTGCATTGTTCGTCTCTGTTACACTGTTGTGGCCAATGGATTTCCCAATTGTTTTGTTTCAACAGGGTCAATAACGCCTATAATTCAGGATTTTGATCATCAGTTTTGCGCTTCTCATCTCTGGCCTCCAAGACCCAGTTGAGCGGCCTGAAAAGGAAGACAAGCTGCTTAGGAGGAACTTTACATATGTACATAATATATGCCTAGTTATCATATTTTACTCACACCAACAAAATGCTGAATGCCAACACACACCAACAAGCTAGGTATGTCAGATGGGCAGGCTGTGCGCTTGGCGCAGTATGCAAGTCCTAGCTACAATGTATGTAGATGGCAGGTGTATTCAAAAGAAGGACTCTGTTGAAACCTCAGCAAAGCAAAGTGAGATATAACGCCTAATTCTAAGGCTTTACGTGCACTCCGACGGCGTAAGGGTTCCCTCCAGAGTTGATGAAAGTGTTGGCGAGTGGCACAGCATTATTAGCAATCCTCCTCCAGCTCCACCGTTTCCTTAGCTCTCGCTTGGTAAGCTCAGGGTCTGGGGAAGCTCTCTTGTTGCCTCCCCAACCCAACTGAGCAGCCTGTAAGTTTTGCCATTGATTTTGGCTGGTTCCATTCTCCAGTGTATGTGCCGGAAATATCCACATTTGTGTAAGTCCACCCAATCACAATTTTTGGGCCGCCGAAAATCGTTGACGTGGTGGACCAATGAGCGGAATTATCCGGTACGTAGAGGGACAAAGCAAATATATTTCTTAGCTTCCACAGAATGCGTGATTCTTGACACTTATTTGCACATTCTGAAAGAATTAAGAGTTTAAAAATTAAGAGTTTTTGGCATATATTTGATTGACCGTCTTTCAAAGGTCTCGAGGGGACCCGTTCCCCTTACTTGGGTGGATCAAATTGCGCCCCTCCCCTCTCGCTTCGCAAGTACTCACACGCATGGCTCCATTAATGAAAACTTACTTGCATCCCCACGGCCCATGGGTTCCCTCCGGACTGGACAAAGGTGTTGGCCAGAGGAACAGCGTTGTTGGCGACTCGGCGCCAGCTCCAGCGTTTCGCCACCATCGATTGGTCGTCGTCGTCCGTCGACTGACGCTTGTCGCCAAATATGCTATCGTCTTCGGAAATAGAAATGCCCGGCTGGAGAGCCGCAAGAGCGGACGCTAGGATGCAGGCGATTATCACAAAGGTTTTCATGACGAGTGGCAGCAGTGGGAGTTCGCAAGCGGACTAGGCACTCGGCAATCTTTGAACTGGTAGAAGTCTTCGAGTGGATGAGGCAGAGACGCCTGAGGTGCGCCTTTTATGCGCCTTCCAGGCGTGTTTCCGTTGCGCCACTCACAGCTGAGACAACGGCAGAATCACATGTCGCCGCAACGATTCGAACCTGAGGATCGGGAATCGTGTAGAGTGATCCATGTGTGTACAGTAAGAGTACAGCAGTTGAAACAGATAAACGTAGCGCGAGGCATGCATTGCTGTGAAATCCCTGCGCAGCTTCGAAGTGCCTTCGCGCGTAGCAGTGAAGTGTCTGACTTGGTAGCTTCGATACTCCAGTTTCGTAGCATGGAAATTGAATGGGTAGTTGATTCCTCTAAGCTTCGTTAGGAAATATTATGATTATATTCTTCTCATATTATGGTTGGGTTTTGCTTGTGAGTTACTGAACTATTGCACCTACATATGTACATCGCACTTCCACATTGCATGGTACATTGCACGTGTAAGCGCCAACCGGCCAGGAGGGTGGGGGGGGGGGGGGGGTGGGGGGGTCGGGGTATAGAACCCCTCAGGATTCTGAACCTTTGGGTTACTGTAGCTCGCGAAATTCAATTTGTTCAGTTTCGACCAATAGAAGGGCAAATGATCAGTGAGTGCAAATCTATCAAAACAATCCAACATTCTCACTCTACGACGCAAGACGAGCATATTAGAACAAATTTAGTGCTAGCGGAGTCGAAAATGTCGCTTTTCGTGTTGCGTGTTTGCGTAATTAAGAAAATTTTTATGTCAAGCGAAAGAGCACGTCGGAACCTTTTAGTTGACCTATAGCACGCCGCTCTACGACGTAAGACGAGCGAGCCGTTTTGCGCTTAGACCTTTGGGTTACTGTAGCGCGCGCAATTCAAACTTTTGAACGCCGATTTCTCGAGGCACATTACCAGTAAGTCGAGACCTATCCATAAAGCCCAAGATCTCCTTCCTACGACTTTCCAACGCCGAGATCTGAGAGCGTTACGAACGCACGCTACGCACGCACGCACGAATAGCTCTCGTAGGGGTTCGCCCGGCTGAGGCCGGGCGAA
This sequence comes from Linhomoeus sp. GSCO2_2, assembly GCA_030248115.1. NCBI lineage: Eukaryota > Metazoa > Nematoda > Chromadorea > Monhysterida > Linhomoeidae > Linhomoeus > Linhomoeus sp. GSCO2_2. The sequence goes on along the minus strand of JASAMZ010000942.1, from coordinate 15,845 downwards.
ACAAGCTGTTTTAAACAAGCTTAGAGTAAAAACTGGGTACCCGATGATGGTTGATTGGCATTGCATAGTGTGTTGTGCATTTGAGGAGTATATTCAATAGTGCGTCAGAATAGAAAGTTGAGCATTTCTTCGGGGATTTTCGCCGCAGTTATCTCGAGTTTTCAAAGGTAGTTTGTGCCATTCTTGGGCAATCGTTGCCTATAAGATTCGTATTGGTGGGTACTGATCCATAAATGGATCAGGAATGTTCGCCGCAGGTTCACTTTGGAATGAAGAGGGTCTAAATGGGACGACGCCCTTTTCTTTTGGGTCACAAATGAGGGCGGTTACGACACCATTGCTGTAGATTGCAGAACCGCACAGTAATTGCCGCGTTTCGTGTTCAATAGAATAGGTGGCAAAACATACGTTGCACGACACATCCATGCAAAAATATTGCTTAGTTATAGCCATTTGAAAATGCCGAAATCTGCCATATTTTACAGAACCCTTGAAAACATCCCTAATTTCTTGAATTCTAAAATCTGAAACTGTTTCATAATTACTTGACAAACTAAGCCCGGTACATCCAAGCAAAGATATTTTGAAATTTAAGTTGTTTGAAATTGTCGAAGTTTTGCAATTTAGAGAAAAACCTTGAAAATATCCCTAAATTCGTTAATTATAAAATATAGAACTATTTGCTAAATAGTTGGCAGACTATGCCCGACACAACCATGCAAAGACATTCTAAAATTTAAGCCATTTGAAATTGTCTAAATTTGGGAATTTTAGCAATACCCTTGAAAATATACGTAAATTCGCTAATTATAAAATCCGAAACTATATGCTAAATACTTGGCAGACTATGCTCGACACATCCGTGCAAAGAAGTTTTGAAATTTAAGCTGTTTGAAATTGCCGAAATTTGACAATTTTGAAAATACCCTTGAAAATATCCTTAATTTCGTTAATTATAAAATCTGAAACTATTTGTTAAAGCTTGGCGCACTATGCTCCATACATTCGCGTAAAGAAATTATGACATTTACGCTTTTTGAAATTGTCGAAATTTTGGATTTTTGACAATACCCTTGAAAATATCCCTAATTTCGTTAATTGTAAAATCTGAAACTATTTGGTAAATACTTGGTAGACTATGCTCGACACATCCGAGAAAAGAAATATTGAAATTTAAGCTGTTTGAAATTGTCGAAATTTGGGGATTTTAACAAAACCCTTAAAAATATCCTAAATTGCGTTAATTATAATTGCTGAAACTATTTGATAAATACTTGGCAGACTATGCTCGATACATCGGTGCAAAGAAGTTTTGAAATATAAGCTGTTTGAATTGTTCGAAATTTGGGAATTTTGACAAAAACCTTGAAAATATCCCTAATTTGGTGAATTCCAAAATCCGAAACTATGTCACAAATTCATCGCGTCTTGTGCCCTTTCCATTTCAGCAAAAACTTTGCCGATACGACTTATAAATAAAAGTGTCATTTTTGACATTTTCATATTTTAATTGTAAATATCTCGAAATAGGGAAACTAGCAACAGAAACGGACAACGGCACGTTACTCAGCGCATTCGACTCCATCGGGTGGCACTAACCGCCATGTCTAGTTTTGTGACACAGACAGAAACACAGAAACACAGAAACACGAACGGACAATAGCGTCCGTATATATACTCGCCGCGCTGGGGCGCGGCGAAAAAGTGGAGTTGTTTTATTAATACAGAGTGGTTTGTGAGTGTTTTAAAGTGGAAGAGTAAAAGAGTGGATACTTTTGTAAAGTATTTCGAAGCCTTTCCGATATAACGCGCGCCCGCCCGGAGTCCACTATTCATGCGCTACTTCTGACACGCTCCTTTTGAGGGGTTCTTGCAAGGCAACATTGGGATCGCCCGGGATTAATTTTTTTAGCAGACAAAGTTGTTCGTAAGACAAGGGTTTAAAAAAACAAAAGTATTCTTTAGGAATGACCGTTCAACAACTGCCTCAACGTAAGCTTTCAAACGGTCGAACGAATGCCGCTCTACAACGTAAGACGAGCGAGTTAGAACCGTTTTAGTGCTCAAAGCGTCACGATTGTCGACTTGCGTGGTGCGTATTTTACTAATTGGAAAAATTTATGCAGTCGCATGGAAAAGCACGTTGAGACCTTTCAAATGACGACGCACGCTGACCGAGTTAGAGCGATTTCTATGCTAAAAACGCGAAAATGTCGCTTTTCGTGGTGCGTGTTTGCGCAATTAACAAATTTTTACGCCAAGAGAAAGAGCACGTCGAGACCTTTTAGTTGACCTATCGCACGACGTTCTACGACGCAAGACGAGCGTGTTAGAGCCGTTTTGCGTTTTGGACCATCAGGTTACTGTAGCGCGCGCAATCTAAACTTTTGAATTTCGACTTCTTTTAACGGAATTATCAGTGTGCCGAAACCTATTCAACGAACTCAAGATCGTCTCTCTATGACGGAAGACGAGCGAGTTAGATAAGTTACGCGTTTTAAACCTTTGGGTTACTGTAGCTACCGAAATTCAAACTATTGAGTTTCGACCAATAGAAGAACAATTGATCAGTGAGTCGAGAGCTTTTCAATAAACTCAAGGTCGTCACTCTACGACGCACGCTGACCGAGTTAGAGCGATTGCAGTGTACAAATGTCGAGAATGTCGCTTTTCGTGTTGCGTGTTTGCGTAATTAAGAACATTTTTAACGCCAAACGAAAGAGCACGTCGAGACCTTTTAGTTGACCTATAGCACGCCGCTCTACGACGTAAGACGAGCGAGTTAGAGCCGTTCTGCGTTTAGACTTTCGGGTTACTGTAGCGCGCGCAATTCAAACTTTTGAATGCCGATTTCTCGAGGCACATTACCAGTAAGTCGAGACCTTTCCGTAGAGCCCAAGATCGCCTTCCTACGACTTTCCAACGCCGAGATATGAGAGCGTTACGCACGCACGCACGCACGCACGAACGCACGCACGAAAAGCTCTCGTAGGGGTTCGCCCGGCTGAGGCCGGGCGAAAAAAGTGCCAAAGATCACTATGTTTGGGTCAAAAACGTCCAAAATATAGCGCCGCAGGCGAAATTATTGCCATCTTGAATTCTGAAAAATTTTAAACAAAGTTTTTTGAAATTCCAGGGGGTCTTTTGATGAAGGTGGGAGATGCACCTTGGGGGGTATGAGGAGAGAGTACACTTTTGGCTGTGGGGGGGGGGGGGGCTTACCGGTGACCGACTTCAGGGTGCGCGGAGCGCACGCTGAAGTTGGTGGTCGCGCTAAGCTTCAGCTGAGACTCGCCAGGCGCGACGCCGGTTGAGTTTTAGTGCAAACAGCAAGTGGAATAAATACTCCTCCATCTACTTCACCTCCCGCTCAGGCCGGCTGTGCCTTTTCCCACTAAACGCTAACGACAGTTTTCACTTTGAAGTAGGCGATTCGATTGACTGGTCCATCAGGCGGTGGCCGTCTTTTCGAGCAGAAGACGGCTATCGCCTGACGCATCAGGCGATGGCCGTCTAGACGGGCAGTGACTGAAGACGCCCATTGATTGCAACATATACAATCCTCAGAAAAGACAACTCAAACATGAGTGAATCTGAGTCGTTTCTATGCTGCCTACTGCAAGCGGTCGCGGAAACCACCTGCCAGCAAGGAAAATTTCGGTCGCCGAAGGCTCCATTTCAGTGCAACTTGCACGTAACACCGAATATGTCTCAGATATTCGCTGTGACAAATCGTCGTCGTCAAGTTGAAAGTGATTTCGGCGCAGCCTCGCGCGAACTGTGCACGTAGGCCGGAAGCGGCGATATTAGCTTAGCACGTACAGCCACCGCGACATGCATCTCCCATCTCCAATTCCCGTCTGAGACACGACAGTACTTCTATTGTGTCAGCTGCTGAGGCGCCTAATCTTTCCTCTGGATAAATGGGCAGAACAAAATGACCATTGTAGCTTCACTCATTCCGCAGCCACTTCAAACTAGCGCTGCCAGTCTTCTACCGGATGAAAGAGCAGAGAGGAGTCTGCTTTCAAACATCGGCAAGCCAGGAAGACGATGCAGAAATCTGCTTCAGAGTGCTCACGAGAAGCGGTGTCGTCTAAGACGGCAAGCCTTGAGCTGTCCAGCTGTAGCGTCGTCTCCTTCTCACATCAAGCCACGGATTTGCAAAGTACTGTACTGGAGAAGCTCGTTTGGCAATCTATGACTGCGTCAAACACTCTGGCTCAACGTGCTGAACCAATTTTGTTGTATGTGGTTATTTTCTACTGATAAGTCCAACATATTGCATACGCGAACATCTCATTTTAGGAAATTGTTCTTGCAGCAGCGTCCCCAACTGGACCTTCTCAACCGTGATAGCAAGTTGGCCTCTCTCTGCCATCATCTATGAGGACAGGAGAACGAAGCAGAAGAACAAGAAGCGGCTTCGTGACTTGTTAGAGTTTGGAAGCAGGTCGTGCTCTTTGAACTGGTAGAAGACTCCGCATTACAGCGCGCGAAGATGGCTGGGGAGTGAGTAAAGCTCCTGCTTGACGGCACACCCTACATAGGTAACGATACGTGCCTTCACTAGTAGAACTACAATATTATGGGACTTTGATAGACGTTCTGACTGGAAGCAACAGCGCGTGAATACCAAGTTGGTTTGTAGAGTGCGAGTTGACCTTCTTGACTCAAATTTGTCATTCACTCTGAGAAATCCACAATATGTACCATCACCTCAACATAAAGGTCCGTCTCATCGAATTGTTTTGAATCGCCTGGAAACTTCTTATGTATGGATGGTGCAGGTGACATACCAAGTCTAACTTTCGCATTGCGCCTTGCAGTCGGCTGGCATGTGGGCGCCACAGGAAGCGCCTCCGTCCTTGAGGCAACTCAGGTAGCGCTTGCATAGGCCGGAGCTGGGAGAGCAGAAGATCTTCTGTCCCGGCTTGCGCATAGACATGCCCATGTCGACCTGCTTCATCATCTCCTCTTCGCTGATCTCTCGCTTCTTGCTCTCGCACTGCGCCTTGCAGTCGGCGGGCATGGCGAAGCCGCAGAAGGCGGCTCCGTCCTTGATGCATCGCAGGTAGGACTGGCAGAGGTTCGAGCTGGGAGAGCAGTCGAGCTCCTGGGATCTCTTGTGGACTTGCCGACCGTCCAAGTCGATTGCTTTCGCGGTCGCAATGACACAGACGGCGACCAGGAGTGTAGTCTTCATGATTGTCATATAGCTTTGAATATTCTCTCTTTAGTCTTGGCTTCTATGTACATATAGTGGGGAAACTGGATGTGGATTGCCACAGACTGCCGCCGCTGCTTTTGTACCCTTCCATCGGATGTTGGTTCGCTTGCACTGCACAGCTGAAGAATCAAAGCGCTTCAGGGCATCGCGAAAACAAGCTTGCATTGACGCACAGTGGTGCAAGCGAGGTTCGCATGTTCCTGCACCAGATCTAGCCGCGACCTTGACTTGTTTCTGCACCGTGTGAACGAGTTGCACCAGAGTACATGCGACTCACAATGGGTTGGTGCGTCGGCGGTGCGAAAACATGTCGTGAATGGCAAAGGTCGCGAAGGAGAGACGTGATCGCAGACGGGCGATACAAGTACGGTATCACAATGGGTCCATTCTGCTTCTTTGCATTTGCAAACAACCGAAACTGCGGTCTAGTCCTGACTATGATGCAGATGGTGCCAGTGGTAGGAAGACTAGTCAAATTTTGCCTGCCGCCCCCCACAGCAGGCAACGCAATCCTCGTTTCTATCTGTGGGACCAGTTTTTTAGAGGTTTTAGTTTTTTATGTAACTCGGAGTTTATGACCAGTGCAGTTCCCGTCGACAGCATTGACGCACGCGCTGGCGTCAGGCCTGATGCATCTGGTCGCTTCCGTTGTGAGACGGGCAGTCTCAATAGCAGGGAATACATGTAGGCCCGCTCGAGCAACGTCATCAACAGAGACCAAGACAACGACAGGGCCCAATCTTCCAAATAAAACGGGTTGACTGTCGGCCATTATAGGCAAATGTTGCCCATAGTAGGAGTAGATACTAGACAGCTAACTGCGGAAAATGCCTTCAATCGACGGAGCTAACACTTTTATTGGGGCGCTGATCTTGACGCATTTAGCACTGTCGGTAAAATGCGTCTACCTGCTGGAAGGTGGCGTGGACCTCGTAACTAGAATTATGAGTACAGGAACATTAATCGAAAGCTCTACGTGGAACAGATCCTGCAGTATGGGACGCCAACAGACAATTTCTCGCTTGGATTTTGGGAAAGCTTCGAACTATGGGCAACAGCTATGAATGGCGAGCCGTCGTCGTCGTCGTCGTCGTCGTCGTCGTCGTCGTCGTCGTCGTCTCGTCGTCCCACGAGCACATAACGGCACTACTTCCTTTCAGGCGAGCGCTTTCTCCTCTTGTCTGGCACAGCGGATCTGGAGAATCCATCAAACGACAGCGTCGTCCCACTCATCTTCTGCCGCAACGTGTCAAGTCGCGTCGTATTGACCGATCTCCATTATGACATCATCGCGGTCGAAGATCACGACTCGGCCACGAGCGCGAGGCAACTTCTCGTGTCTATTTGGAGACTGCGCGACATGCTAGTGGAGGCCGTTCAGAGGACCGGCGTCTGGCTGTAGGTCAACGAAAGTGGGTCGCAGATGCAAAGAAGCATCTCTTATGATGGCGCATCGGCGCTGCTAGCCGAAGTGGGCCACGGTGAGTGTTGCAGTGACTACTCGCGTAGTATTCTTTTGCCTTAGAAATGCAAAGTGTCGCGCGCCGCGGTCTTAAACCTGAGCCTAAGTCTAAGCTTAAGCATAAGCGAAGCCTGCTTTTGAGGACGACTTCACGTCCAACCAAAATATGCGGCTTTTCCCGTTCACACATATGTATAATACTCCTATCGCAATCCATTCACTAGCAGTTGCGTTTGCGCGGCGGGTCTTCAGAGATGGAAGCCGCGAAGGCTTTCGCGTATGCGGGCAGGAAGAGATGCTATTCTTACTACCGCCAGAGTGAAATCGTCGGAATCTCGCTCCTTTCCTGCGCTCTCCACTGTCGTATCACCAAGTATTGCAACACCTTCGACTACCAGCGGAATGGCGCCGTTTGCACCCTCTGTCTGTGGTGGGGAAAGGCGAAAGAAGACGCCGAGTACGAATTCTACACTTGACAGAAGGCTTCGACTGCTGGAGTGTGAAAAGAGTATGTACCTAGACCTACCTACTATGTACGTTTCGCCCCACCCATGGTGTCGTATATTGCCGATCGATATGTGTGTTTGTGTTACCGCGACGAGTAAATATTTGAGAACTATCGGTGTATCTGAGTAATGTACAGCTCGTTAGAACACCTGAGGCAACCCACATTGAACATTCAGTGCTTTCGTAATTCGTACCCTTCTCTTCGTACGTTGCCTCACTTGTAAGCAAAGTCGTCGCTGTCGCAGAGTATCGACGTCGCACGGGTTGGGTCTGAATGAGTGCCCCCAAATTCTGAATAAGTGCCCCCAAAATTCTGAATGAGTGCCCCCAGGACCCAGAGGCGCGCTACTATGGAGGAGTGTTCATTTCACTTACCGTTTGCACTAAAACTCGGCCGGCGTCGCGCCTGGCGGGTCTCAGCTGAGGCTTAGCGCGACCACCAACTTCAGGGCGCGCTCCGCGCGCCCTGAAGTCGGTCACCGGTCGCGTTAAGCCTAAGCTTCGACCCGCCAGACTGCGACGCCGACTGACTCTTGTGCAGTGTGGGCGCAGGGCGAGCCTAAGCATAGCCTGAATTCAAGGAAAATCTTGCTTGGAGGTATAGAGAGCGAACACGGTATGACGACTTCCCACAGACGAGATTCTTGGCCCCGCGGCTCCATCCACACAGTGATTAGATTATCGCCGCACTTAGAACATTGGGGGCACTCATTCAGACTTTGGGGGCACTCATTCAGAATTTGGGGGCACTCATTCAGACTTTGGGGGCACTCATTCAGACTTTGGGGGCACTCATTCAGACTTTGGGGGCACTCATTCAGACTTTGGGGGCACTCATTCAGACTTTGGGGGCACTTATTCAGATATAGCCCGTCGCACGGTTTGATCAGCGTTCGAAAACATCATGTGAAGTACGGCGTGCCGAAATGGGTTCTCCGCATTGTCCGTTTGAATGCAACCACAACCAATGGGTCGAGCTGGAGACTAGAACGCAGTAAGTAAGTGATAGGAAGACTTGGGAAAGAGCGAGCATTGTTAGATATCAGACTTTGGCTATTGTAATGCTTGTTGCGCGTTGCGAGCGTCCAACCTGCAATCTGCCGGACTTCCAGCAGGATTACTGTGTGTATTCTCCACCACATCAGTAAAGCATTTTATTGTATACTGCCATGCGTCTGCTTCATGTTCCAGTGCTCGATCAGTCGACGCAGATCACGCCGATGTCTTCTGCGTGCGTGCAGTCGGAGCTTCCGAATCGGTTCTGGCAGTCCAGCAGTCTTGTTTCTGCCCCGGTGCAGTCAAGGTCGTCCAGGTAGATGGGGCCTTGGCCCTGGCCGAATCGCCGCGTGGCCAGCGCGTTCTCGCTGTAATCAATTGTTTGATTTGTTGCTATTCCTACGACAACTAGTGGCATTACGTTTGCTTTCAAACTTTACGAAGTGCCACAGTCATATCTTCTACATTACCATGCCAGCTAGGTGTTTTGTCCGTCTGTCACGCCTGCCTTCAACGCAGTAGAGGTGCATGGTGCCACGCGACGCTAAGCACGCGCGCGCCTGGACAACAGCGGGACGCCAGTGGTCTCCCGCAGAGAAGCTCGCTTAGCGAACGAATATTGATGATGAACAGCGCGACAATGTGCGGTACGGCAGAGAACCTTGCAATGTACCGCTGCAGAGCGCGTATCGTCAGATCATGCCAATGCCTTGCTGGTTGGCGCTTACACGCATGGTGATGATAACACCGTTCTGTGCCACCGATCGACTGCCGCTGACGTTCTCAAGCCAACATGTGGCGGTCCGCCGCCACTAAAGTTTCCCTGAAGGGCGAGCGGCTGTGACGAGGCGATCGCCTCTTCGTTTCAAACTGTCGACGTCGGATCTGAATAGAAGCTTCGCCGGCCGCTATGCGCCCATTCCACTCGAGTGGGGTTGTGTCGTGCTTTGACGTTTTACTACTGGATCTTTGTTGGCTTATGTACTCAGCAAACGACTGCCAGGCCGGTCGGTCGATGCGTTCTGTCGTTTGCCATTGTCTGGTGACGCGCGGACACGACATAGGTAAGCACGTTATTTATGCGCTCGGCAGCCGATCTCCTCTCAGTTCTTCGCTGCTTTGTGCTCGCGTCCATTCCATCTGGAGAGACTTAGACTCGAGAGGGAACACAGGCGAAAAAAGTAAAGCGTGGAAAACTGCGGAAGCGATGGAATTCTCTGAGAAAGTGGCTTTGATTACAGGTGACGGAGCTTCAAAATCACGTTGTTCGCGCTGTTGCGACCCTGTGCATGTTGTCTTGCCACTTTGCAGGCTCGAGTACGGGCATCGGGCGTGTGATCGCGGCGGAGCTGGCCAGACTGGGCGCCTCCGTGTCTCTGCACGGCAGGCAGCAGAGCGACCTCGACGCCTCCGCCGCCCTCTGCAAGCAGCAGGGATTGACTGAGGACAAGGTGCGCCAGCAACGGTCAGCCTGTCTGACTGAGATGTAGCCAGCAACTTGCAAAAAGCCGCTCAATTTTAAAAGTTCAATCTCACTTTCAGATTTTGACCACGGTGGCCGACGTGACGGCGGCTGGGGGAATCGAACGTCTCTTCGACGCGACCATGGAGAAATTTGGCCGTCTGGACATACTGGTGAACTGCTGAGCTACCTTGGCGTCTCAGTGCTGCTGAGCACGACCAATATGCAACACGTCTTCAGGTGTGCAACCACGGAGGCTTCTCCAAGCAAGGCGCTCACGTCATGGCTTCCAAGGAGGCCATTGCCTACAACATGGATGTCAACTTCACCAGGTAGGTGCTTTTCTTCGCTACTGCTTTCTCTCTGTCAATGCAACTTCCCTCCACCTATATTCTTCAGCGTGGTGGAGCTGTGCCAGCTGGCCATCCCGGAGCTGGTCAAGACCAAGGGCGTCATTGTTATGAATAGCTCCGTTGGAAGTGGCTCTTTCGTGGTGGGCTGTTTTTATTTGTTCGCTGCAGATGGTGGATTCGTGCGGGCCTGAACACGCCGACCAGAGTGGTCGTCCACATGTTCAGATACCTCAGGCCACCAACTACTGCGCGGCCAAGGCGGCCCTGGACCAGTTCATGCGCTGTCTGGCCGTTGAGTTGGGACCAAAGGGTGTCAGGGTCAACTGCGTCAAGTGAGCTTTGGCCTCGACGGCGTAGTGTACAATGGCACTTCAGCACCCCTGGCACTGCTTAACGCTTCCAGTCCAAATGCCATCGACTCCGGCTTGGGGGGCAAGTTCGGCATTTCCAAGGAAGCCCAGGAGAAGGCAAGAGTCTTCTTCTCCTATTTGACATGACGTTCACTGGTTGGTGGTAAACTCGTCACCTTCAGCGTCTCGAGTTCTTCAAGGAGAGACAGCCGCTCAAGCTCGTCGGCACCTGCCGGCACATCGCCGACGCCGTCGTCTTCCTGTGCAGCGAGAAGTCGCAGTTCATCACTGGGCAGACCTTGGTCGCCGACGGCGGCTTCACGCTGCTCAGACCGTCGCCTCCGCCTGTGGAAGAGTCGCCGAACGCGGAGGAAGGAAAGAAATGAGAGCCGACCATTGGTTCTAGAAGAATACGCGAGAGTGCGACAAGCGTAAGAGAGGCGTTTTATGTTGTGGGCGATTAAGAGTGCAATTGTACATACGTTCACATAGCTACTTCCGTGCTGGATGTTGTTGAGTGGTCTATTCAGTTGCCATCCAACGACGCATGACCGGCTCCCCTACACAGCTGGGGGACCAACAGGTAGAAACCGATTTCGGTTTCAGTTTCTGTTGAAATTATGGTCCTGACTGAGTCAGTGTCAGTATCAGTGTGACGATGTAGTGTTGTTACGGTAGTTGTTGTTCCCTCCTCCCGTTACGTAACAGAAACTGGGTTTCAGTTATTGAAGGTGCAGAAAATCACAACGCCCAAGTCAATTCTTGGGGGTTGATATTTATTAATGAAAATCTGACGAAATCAATAAGTAGAACATCCCCATGGCCCACTTAAGGGTCGCCTCGCGCCCCCTACGGACGTGAGGCGGCCCTTAGCCGGGTGGCGTGACCCCCCATGGCCCACTTAAGGGCCACCACGCGCCCTATAGGGACGGCAGGCGCCCATAAGTGGGGTCAAAGGTGGGACGCGTGTGTGTACTGGGTGGCAGGACCCTTATGGCCGCCACGCACCCTATAGGGACGACATGCGCTATAAGTGGGGCAATGGGGGATGTGTGTACTGTGTAGCGTCCACAAGTACTGCCGTCTCATTATTACAGATTTTCTCCCGATGAGTGGAGGCGTCCAAATGTACCTACAAGGAGCCTACTAATAGCCGCCTCCCTGTCGGAGTCCGCCCTATCAGGCGGTCAATGGTGCAGTGTACTTACTGGGAGGCGTCCTTATGTGCGTACGTACTGTCGACTCATTTCAGATTCCTGAGGGGCGTATTCGCGCCGACCGATCGAGCCCTGACTCCACTCCTCTCAACTCACGTCACGCCATATCAACGCTTGCAAACATCGTAGCCGTTTCACTTCATTGCGGCGCATTGTGCAATCGCGCTTCTCGTTCAGCCGCTTTTCTCGCCAGTGGATCCGGCGGCCGTATCCTTGGCGGAGGTCTCAGCGGGCGACTCCTTCGGGCCGGCTGTCGACACCATCTCGACCTGGGTCGTCGAGGTCTTCGCGCCGGACGTTTGCGGGCCGCCGGAAGCGCTCACCTCGGCCTTCGCTCGGTCGCTCGGCACCCGCGCCGACTTGATGGACCACCCGCTCGCGCAGTTGTGAGTGCAGGACGGTCCCACTCGCCCATCGGCCTGCCTCGGGAGATCGGCTTCGGGAGGCTTCAACACGAGTCGAGCTCACACGCGGGCAATGCATGGTCAGTGCCTACATAACGCTGTTCGACTTGCCTTCTGAATCGACGCTAGCGTGTAGTTGCGGTAGCACTCGTCGCAATTCAGTCCCTCGCCGTAGAAAATCACTCTAAATGGTACCAGGGTGCGATTGCAATTCGCTAGTTCTCGCTAAGTTGCGATTTAGCGCTCACCCCAGGTCGTTGTAGGCCCCGATGAAGTTGGTCGGCAGGTTGGCCAGGCGGTAGCCCCTTTCGTAGGCGGTGATTTCCACGAAGGTGACGTCGACCTTGTAGTCCACGCGGAAGTGCTCCAGCGGCCGGTGCTTGAACATCAGCTCGCTCTGCGAGTCGTAGGCGACCATGGGCTTGGCGCCGAACTCCCACAGCTCGATCTCCTTGACGTGCTGCACGCTGATCAGGTCGCGCAGGTGTCCGGTGGTGAGCCACGAGAGCAGGACGCTGGGCTGCGTCTGGTTATCGCGCGAGCGCAGGTTGGCGATACGCAGCTTCTCGGCGCTGTCCTCGAGCATGCTGATGGCCGTTTGGATGGCCATCATGATGTAGTCGGCGGGGTAGTCGTGCCCCTTGACCAGCTCCGGACTGCCGAAGACGACGGCGCCTTTCTTCGGACCTCCACTCGCTTGCGAGCTTGCCATTGTTGCGCACTTGGGGTCAGGCTCTTAGGTCGGCGCGCGCTGCTTCGTCTCTGGGAGGGAGGGGAGAGAGCGGCGGCAGGCGGGGTTTGGCGCTGAATAGGGGGATGGCGAATCTGGCGCTTGAGTTGGCGAAGGGAGGGTAGGAACGGAGCCGGTGGGGTCCGAAAAGGAATTCGAGCGGCCGAGTCATTTCTCGCTGCTCTCTCCATGTCTTGCATTCGCAGGCGCCGAATCCTTTCGCCTTGGTGCGCGATCGGACGTAGCACGCGCCACATGCGCGCGCAGCGGCACTTCGTTCCGACGGCGCAGGTCTATCCGCCCGCCGTCACTAAGAAGCCAGTCAGCGCCGTCAGTTTAGCGCCTCGTTATATAATTGATGATTGAAATTGACTCCGTCAGTGGAGGTTTCAAAGAAAATTCACATCTCTGAAAAAGGAGCGGCGCGGTTCAGCGGTAGTTTCTATCTAATCTGCGTCAACAATCGTCTGTGTAATGCGGCGACTGTCTGCCGTGCTGATTCTGCGGAATCAGTACGTCGCAGCCGCCTTACAGTAGCAGGGCGAGATACAGTATGCGTGTTCTCCACCGTTCTCCGTGCTGGTTCTGCGGCATCGGTACGGAGCGGTGCTGTAAGTTGCCGTCAGTCAGTATGTGTTACCGCCTTCAGGCCGACGCGCCGAAATCGTCCAAGACTGATCAATGCTGCTTCGAGACTACAAAGAGAACAACACCAAATCTGTCGGGCCGGTATTCATTCGTATAATGTACTAGGTACGACGATCGTCCGTCGTGCTGGTTTTGCGAAATCAGTACGGGGGCACGGGCGTCTGGCATTAGCAGTGGATAGACCTCTATGATAAGTACGTACCAGCTCTCCGCCGTCTATCGTGCTGGTTCTGCGGAATCAGTACGGTGCGGCTGCGTAAGCTGCGCAATCACTGTTCGCTTCCAACTTCAGCTCATCGGCGCCGCCGCCACGGGACGTCATCAGGGAACCTGTCCTGCGACAAACCGGATGGGCGCCGGCCACTAGAACGTGGAAACAGAATTCAACGGTACAATAATGAGTAATCCTGACTTTGTTTTCTCTCCTTTGTATTGCAAATCCTTATTACTAATCGTACTTCGTTTTCTCTCCGCCGTATTGCAAGTGATTATTACTATCCCTATTTCGCTCTCTCTCCACCGTATTGCGAGGGGCATTAGCCTAATACAAGATATATACCTAACTTCGTTTTTCTCTCCGAGCCCTGGTTAGGTGTTTACGCTGAGTCTCGTACTGGGCATACATTCTTGTGATTAATCGATATGACTTTGTTTTCTCTCAAAAACTGTATACCCCGAGTGTTTCTAGGATATGCTCGCTATTCTCTCCTCTCTCTCCGAATGCGACAGCCGCTGGCTTTGCGTGTGCACGTCTCAACTCAACGCATCTTCTGTAAACCGTCACGCTCTTGTCAACTGACACTCGACATCACGCGCATCTCAACTGTCTCTGTCTTCTCCCTCTCGAAATCTAGATCACGATCGCTTCGTTGGCGGCCAGAAGGTCGTTTTGGTTCTTGCCGCACTCTCCCATCAGGTACTTGTGAAGGGCGCAGTAGAGACGCTCGACCTCCCCCTCTGCAACGCACTATCCAACGGAGGATTGAAAAATCCGCATATACCTACACATTTAGGAGGTACATTTAGCGTAATATGTACACATACATACGGTACGCGTTTCAAAGCCGACCGTTCGAAATGACGCAGCTTCCAGTTCGGATGAGCTTTATGGATGCGCGTCCGTTGACGTCGGTTCGGTGGTTGCCTCTGTCGGACTTGAGGTAGTAGAAGTTGCCGATGGTGAGTCGGAAGGCGCCCTGCTCGTCGATGTCCACAACCAGCCACTTGCCTGCAACTAGCCAGTTTCGGTAACTCGCCAGGATCTGCACCTTTTGACCGGGCAGTGAGGGCGGCGATAGTTTCGACAGCTTCATCTTGAATGTGGCGGTGCCGAAGCTCGGACGGATTCTCTGGGACCAACAATAGCGAGTTCTCACTCCAGCCTCCTATCTAAGGTGAGTACCGTCACAGCCGTACGTAGACCGACTTCTGGACCAGCGTCGCAGGAGCTGCCCATTCGGCGGCGGCTGCGTCCTCGGCCACGACGACGACGGTGTCGTAGGAGGGCAGAAGCGGAGTGTAGAGGCAGCAGCAGCAGCGAGGACGGTCGAAGGCAGCGGGAGTAGCAAGATGGTGCAAGGGCCAAAGTGAGGAATGGCTAGGCGGCGCCAGTTTAAAACCCGCTCTGTACAGTATGACGAATCGGTAACGTCATTGCGCCGACAGGCGATTGGTCGGCTTGAACTCTCAATCGCGCCTCCCTCCTCCCCCCGATCATTCTTTGCGCACATTGTTTCGAAATGAATCGCCTTGTCGACTACTCCAGCTCCGAGGAGGAGGAGGACGGGGCTGACGCGCTCCAATACTACAGACCTGTACTCGAAGAACGGACCCTGCATCCGTTTCGAGTGTTCACACTTATGTACAGGCTGCATTACGGAGAGGTGGCGATTGCCAATCAGCGCGATCTGACGGCAATCCAGGAAATTCTCTTGTCGATTCTTGATCACCTGTTCAATGAGAAGGTCCGTACTGAGAACGTCGACCCAGGGGAGGCGCAACACCCAACACTGGCCGGAACGGACAAGTTTCTGAATGTGGCGATGATCTCAGAAGTGGGGGCCCCAACTGGGAGCTAGCCGACGTTCATGAGGAGTAGAGTACGTACTCTTTCGTTTCAGCATCTCCCGGGAGGTGTGGTAGATCTCCCCTTCATGAATTACCAAGGGAACTTTGCGGTCGAATCGATCGCCGAGGAGCTGAGCCGTCACGGCGCCTCCAACACCGACTTCTCGCTGAGTCAGCCGTTCTGGATGCGAGTTTGTGTCTACTTCGCGCAGGCGGGCGGCGGCGCTCGAAGGGGGAATGGTCACGGCCCTCATGCGAAGTCATGTTGACGTCAACACGTTCCTTTCACAAGCGAAACGCAGCGTAGTCGACCCAACCGCCGGACTGTCAGAGCGTCTGAAGCTGTGTCTCCCACTGGCGGTGATTCTCGGCTGTTGCTACGTTAGACGAGGAGCGGCGCAGGCGAAGCGGATGTTGAA
>JASAMZ010000941.1:0-86306 GCA_030248115.1 Linhomoeus sp. GSCO2_2 | reverse complement strand
TCGCTGGCTTCACTTGCGCATGCGATCGCAAAGGTGTTTCAGAAGTGCTACAGGATCGCCACGATTTCTACTGTCAATAATTGTAACCAAAAACCAGTAGTACTGCAGATGAGAATGTTCTTTCCGCCGGGCCATTTCTACGACGAGCTTGGAGAGGGCAGCTCGGGACCGGCCGCACCGTTGACCTTCACTTTCGGTGCCTTTGCTCACATCGTCTGCTGTGTGGGTGCCATCGGACTCATCTTCTTTGCCGTCTACACGGTGAGTCGAATCATGAATTTTTGGACTTGGGTCACAAGTCTCAAAACACAAAGTTTGGCATTATGCGCCTACTTACCACAAATGACGGCGCGGTAGCAACGCAGGTACCAGCTGTTCCGAGTTGCGTTTCCAGTGAAAGCAACACCAAGCGGTGGCGCGCAAAATGTATCCAAAGGAACACTTGAAGAGACTATTTGCAACTGTGAGTATTAACGCCCAACCGACGTTTGCAGGAGTTGTTGTTTCCAAACTCCCTCTGTGCGAAAATAACCACATCGGGTATCATGGTTGGCGCGGCAGCGCCAAACCATAATATGTTCCATCCAGGCCGCGCGCACCTTTTCCCATCGTCACGATGGTGGTTTCTCGGGCTGTACTAAACGGAAGTGGATGAAATTTGGCACACAAAAGAACTTTATTATAAATAGATTAAATTCCAAATTTGGTAAAAATCGGTACAGTGTTGCAAAAGTTACATGCGCAAAAAGGATCGCGGCGCGTTTCTTGTCCCACGGGCGGGGGTGAATTCTTCTCCGTCTTCTTCTTCTCCTCTTTCACGTCACGCTCTAACGTCCATCAATCAGGATCTCGTCCAGTCGCCTTCCATTCTTCCCACCGATGGTTGCGCGCATATAACACCAACCCCCGAAGTGCCCCCGCTTGTTCAGGAGGCCCTGCATAGGTGTCCCATACATAATTGTCCTGTTAAGTTTTGTGCGTGCCTCTAAGTGCCCCCGCTCGTTCAGGAGGCCCTGCATAGGTGTCCCCAAATTATTCTGCTTAGTTTTGTGCGTGCCTCAAAGTGCCCCCGCTGGTTCAGGAGGCCCTGCATAGGTGTCACAAAATTGTCCTGTTAAGTTTTGTGCGTGCCTCAAAGTGCCCCCGCTCGTTCAGGAGGCCCTGCATAGGTGTCCCAAAATTGTCCTGTTAAGTTTTGTGCGTGCCTCCACATGCCCCCGCTCGTTCAGGAGGCCCTGCATAGGTGTCCCCAAATTGTCCTGCTTAGTTTTGTGCGTGCCTCAAAGTGCCCCCGCTCGTTCAGGAGGCCCTGCATAGGTGTCCCAAAATTGTCCTGCTTAGTTTTGTGCGGGCCTCAAAGTGCCCCCGCTCGTTCAGGAGGCCCTGCATAGGTGTCCCAAAATTGTCCTGCTTAGTTTTGTGCGTGCCTCAAAGTGCCCCCGCTCGTTCAGGAGGCCCTGCATAGGTGTCCCAAAATTGTCCTGCTTAGTTGTGTGCGGGCCTCAAAGTGCCCCCGCTCGTTCAGGAGGCCCTGCATAGGTGTCCCAAAATTGTCCTGTTAAGTTTTGTGCGTGCCTCAAAGTGCCCCCGCTCGTTCAGGAGGCCCAGCATACGTGTTACCAAATTGTCCTGCTCGTCCCGCACGTTACCCAAATATGTCAAACTCGTACTAAGAGTATTTCATGTAAAATCCTAAAGGCAGAAAGGGGAATACGTTCCAAGTATGAAGCATGTAAAAGTGAGAATATTAAACGATATTCCTATGGCGTAGCAAATGCGGCGCTTTGCGCCGCCCACCAATCTGTTAAAGAAAGAATAGTAGCAGTATAGATTGAAAGAAAGCATTTTCGACTCATCCACACAACCTGCGCAAAGGTCACAACGACACGCGGTAACATATTCGGCACATCTTAGCGTGTCGTTGTGACCTTTGCGCAGTTTGTGTGGATGATTTTAGTCGAAAATGCTTTCTTTCAATCAATACTGGTACTATTCTTTCTTTAACAATGGTGGGCGGCGCAAAGCGCCGCATTTGCTACGCCATAGGGATATCGTTTAATACTCTTACTTTTAAATGCTTCATACTTGGAACACATTCCCCTTTCTGCCTTGAGGCATTTTACATGAATAGAGATAATGAGGATTGACAACCCAAGATGGTGAAACATTGTCTGCTCACAGTTATTTCCGCCTATAACCTTCAGAAATTATTTCCAGATAATCTGGGTGTCCGATTTGAGGAACGATTTCCGCGATCCCATCGAGCAGTGTCGATGGATGAACTCAGTGAGTTCCGCTCTTTCGAAGTCTTACTTTGAAGTTTCTTCTAAAGCCACACAAGAAACAAATTATTCGTAACACCCCCGAAACTCAAATTATCAGTCTGGTTACATTCCTCGTTTGAAATCCTCAGGAATGTCTCACTCGCATCTAAACATGTTGCGGAAATGGCCATTGACATCACGCTGCCCACTTTCTATTGCAGCTTATCCTCCCGGAGTACGGCCTCCACCTCTGCATGTGCTGTCTGCTGCTGGTGTCCTTTCAGTTCGGGACGCTGGCCCTGAATGTTCCTCTCTTGGCCTATCACGTCCACAGGTGGGTGGCTTGACAATCTTCTTCACCGGGGAGCGACCCAAAATGCCGCTGAGCTGAGACTCTAGCCACCTTAGCCGTTACCGTAACTGATTGGCTTGTCCGAATCCGAACAAGGGAGAAAGCCTTCGTTTGAGCGAGCGTATTTGAGGGAGGGAATTCAAATGACAATGGAAATGACAGGGGTGGGGGACGCGTTAAGGGCGGTGACTATTGCCCCGCTTCATCACAATTTTTTTTCTCATTGTGAAGAAGCAGTAATTCTCACTTTGTCGCTTTTCGGTTCCACCAACCATACCTCATGTGCACAGGTACGCCACCCGACCCAACATGTTCGCCCCTGGAATCTACGACCCCACCACGGTGATGAGCGGCAACACTCTGGCGAAGGCTGAGAAGGAGGGCTGCTTCAAGACCCTCTTCCACATCTTCATGCTCATCTGGTACTTCGTCTGGTGAGTTACATGACACCTTATCAGCTTTTGTCCGGGGTTATGCTAACCGTTGAGCTTATCCAGCGAGTGAAGCTAGAGCTACATATTATCTGCTGTCAGAGATAGCGATAACAACTAAGCGTATCAGCGAGTGAAGATAGAGCTACATCTGCTGTCAGCGATAATGTTAATCACTAAGCTTATCAGTGAGTGAAGCTGGAGCTACATATCATCTGCTGTCAGTGATAATGTTAATCACTAAGTTTATCAGTGAGTAAAGCTGGAGCAACAAACATCTGCTGTCAGCGATAACTTTAACTGCTAAGCGTATCAGCAAGTGGAGCTGGAGCTACATCTGCTCTCAGTGATAACATTGACCACTAAGCTTATCGGTGAGTGAAGCTGGAGCTACATTTCATCTGCTGTGAGTGATGAGCGACACCAATTGTCGGGGGTTATCTAACCACTGAGCTTATTCGGCGAGTGAAACCATTGACTGTCAAAGTAACTCCTTCTGCTTCAGCTTCATCTACACCCTGGTGACGTCGGCTGAAGAAGCGGTCACGACGACCACTACCACCACTGCTGCCACTCTGTGATAGGAGAAGTGGGAGAAGAAGCGAATAAACGATAAGTGTGCTAGACGATAATCGCAGCGCTACGCTTAGGGGTGGCCAGCCTAACGTAGAATATCCCGTGGAACCTATCTAAGGTACCAAACCTCATGTCAAGCCAGTTACACAGCAATCTATATGCCTAGGGGTGTATACCTGGTCAAGACGCCTGCAGTAAGCCAAAACTAATACCAAAGAAAAGTCATGCACATGTGAACCTGAAGCAGAAATCTAAACGTGTAGGCCCATGGGTGCCCACTGCCTAGGCTAAGCCGACATCCCGTTTCCGCCAACACCACTTATAGTTTGCCGCCCTTGGCCTCTGTCGCTTTCCGTTAGTCGTCACTCGTCACACAATAGGAGGAAAGTTCTATTTTGTCGACTGGACTGTTAGGAGCTAGAGTGTGGCGAAACGTCGCTTCTGATGACAACCTTTCGTTCAGTGCTTTGAACTGTCTGCCTGTATAACACACAAGTTCACTGTATACCGTAGTGTTAGTCATGAGCAGAGCAGCTGAGCTATGATCACAGCATGCGATCTCAATTGTGTCTCTCTCGTGTGGTAGAGGCCGTGATTGATCGTGGCGCGTTTTGCTTTTATACAGCGTCAGCAATACCGTGTACGAAACCTAAACCAGTAGAGAACAGACGTGCGTTTCAGTGTGAGCACGATTCATCTATCTGCATCTTGCATAAAACAGAAACCGGCAAGAGGTGCGCGGTATGTTTCGAGCTGCAAAGAAAGGCAATGACGTTGTGTGCTGAAACAGTATGTCAGAACTTCCTTCACGGAGTGACAAGCAGCGGAAATTGAAACAAAATCGTTGTGTGTTTGTGAACTCTCTTGCACAACATGATTGTAGTAACACAGACGAAGTGGCTTCAGCTTACCTATGCACGTTGCGCTTTAGCTACCAGGTTTCATTGGCTGTTACAAATACGCAGAGCGTAATTCAGCAATCGCTCAGATGAATACACCTGCGAACGATCGTGAACAGCAGCGAAAGCGGCGAGACGATTCGATTGAGTCGCTCGACGCGCGATCGACAATGTATCAACCTCTGAAGGGTTGCGCAACAACGATTGTGTATGAGTGCGCGCGCTCGCGCCAGCGACAGTCGCGTCTCAAAGAAAGTCAAGGCCTGCCGGCGCGCGCGCGCGTGTGACGCAGCCTTGACCTGCAAAACGGGCGTCGCGACGATGCGAAAGGCACGCAGCAGCAGCAGCCGACAAAGGAGGGGGAGGGGGAGGGAAGTTACGCAACCATTCGAGGGAATGATGGGCGCGCCGGCGACGACGACGACGACGACGACGACGACGCAGACATGAAAGGGAGGGGAGGGAGGCGTGGTAACTGACCCGCATGCGTCCTCCTTTTGAGGCGGCTGGCAGAGAGAGAGGGGGTGGGGAGGGTGTAGGGAGAGTCTCTAAGGTCAAGGAACCCCGCCCAGTTGCGCAACGCGTGCTGCCCGCCGCGCCGCCGGAAAGTGCGACGAGCGAGAGAGAGAGAATGAGTGTGACAACGCCACTCTCCTCCTTCTTCTGAGGGAGTCTCGAGTGGCCACTTGCCGAGAGACATCTGTAGCAGTCGGTGACTTGCTGCGCGCGCGCCAGCAGACCGTTACGACCGCGCGCGACCCCGCCTTTCCCACTTCTCCGCTCGCGACGCCGCCGCTCCTTTCCCGTCAACCGTCAAGCATAAGTGAAGAACCCTCTACTTTCTAGCACACCCGCAGCTTCGCCGCAGAGGCCAGGGGACATCCGTTCTGGCCTTCCTTTATTCTATCCAATCCAGGATTCTCGATTCGGATACCCGATTCAGAGATTATAATCGACTGCAGCTTCTCAATTCGCAGAGAGGCGACCCCCGCTCCGCTTCCTATGAAGTGGCTCTGCTTGCTGCTGCTGGCCGCCTGGCTGGCGGCGCCGGGCCAGGCTCAGACCTCTGGGCGCAGAAGAGGTACAGGGATACGGTAGCTGGGAAATTCAAAATTTTGAATTAGAAAATGTCACTTTTGCGCCCATTTCAGCAGGCGATGTGGACCCCTGCGAGCGCCAGCCCTTCAGGGGCAGTTGCACTCTACCGGGTGGAGGAACCATGAGATCTCAGTTCGTCCTGCGCTACTACAGGAGGGGCGACAAGTGCGTCTCCTATCCTTACGGTGGGTTCATACTGCCTCTAATGGTGATAACAATTTACGTGCCAGATTGGGGCTAGAACGGCTAGAAGCGTTACGATGAAAAGATACGAAGCAGCTGCGTAGGACTTCAGTTAATCGCAACAGTTGCTTCTCAGTACGTCAAGTGCGCCTTTTGATGACTCTATCGCGCTCTTTCAAGTCGAAATCTTTTGGTAGGGTTGGAATAGACAATCCAAGATGTGATGAACTGACCTTTGAGACTGCTACGTAGAACGCAGTTCACGTATTTGCACTGCTCAGTGTTGCTTATCTCAGTGTCGTAAGCTCATTGTCGCTCGTCGATTCGGAAAGCGCAAGCGCCCCATTCCACCCTTTTCCAGGCCACTGCAAGTTGGAGAAGCTGGACAGCCTCTACCGTTACAAAGAGGCCTGCGTGGAGGCCTGTCTATCCGGCAGCGCCGGCAGCATCATCAATCTTGGACCTGCGCAGACCTTCCCTCCCAGGACGACCACAACGGAGAGGACGACGACCACAACGAGAAGGACGACAACAACGACCACGACGACAACTCAGGCGGTCACCGATGCGGAGACCACAACTACAGCGACAGAAAGGAGGACCATCGAAGTCGTGGTCACGCCAGCGCAAACTGAGACCCCGCTGACAGGTGGGGCAACCAGCTGTGTAGCCTTGAATTACCACAGCGTTTGAATATCCTAAACCAAATTTGGACAGGTTAGATCTTCGTGCAGTCCAATTAGTCTAGTCAGAGGTGTCAACGGCGTTTCTCTAGTGCGCAGCCTCCGTTCTTAGCTGCTGTTGATGGACTGCTTCCAGTACCTGCAGTAGGTGGGTACAGTATTGGTGCGCATTAGCTTGGCCGCGCTAGCACTCCTCGTTGTAATCAAACGCTTCAACATCGCTCCTACAGCTTCGACGTGTTCGTCATTAGCATTATCGCCTGCCAAGTTTCTCCCAAGTTGTCCGTAGCGTACTGTCAAAAGTTTTCCCTTTCCGCCTAGACAGTCACTTCATCGGATTCGACTTTCCAGTTCTGGGTCCAATTTTCCTAACAGTATACTTAGGTAGGTACCCATCATCCCCTTAGGATGGATCGTTTCGTTCCCATTGCTTTGCGTCTTAAGCGTTTCGACACGCTCGGGTAATTCTGTTGGTCAAATCAATCAAATGGTATTAATCAAATGGTATCAGACAACTGCCTGGCAGCCCGTGTATGTGCATTCGAAAGAGCTTCACGGTTCCATTAAAATTGGGTGACGTGGCGGTCATGGTAGTTATTCGTGAATTGCTCTAGTGCTGTCTGATCCGCGAAACATTCCTCCCTTGATCGAGCTGCAAGCAGAATGCCAAAGCCTTGAGCGTCGAGCGCTCGCTCGTCACCCTCGATGTTTGTCGACATGACGGGCCGTCGTGAATTGCGTCCAGTGACCTACAAAACATTCTCATCCCCTCTGTGACGTCTTCCATTTGACGTTGCGTACATAGTAGGACCCGAGGCGGGGCGCGGCCACGCCTTTTGCGCGCGCTACGCACGGCGAAAACTTTTCAATGTCCACCCATTTGAAAGGGAAGACGGCCGCTGCATGCGTAATCCATGGAATGTAGGTCGACGCCTTTTCGCGCGGGATTTGAGTTGACGTGGGGATTTACAAGCCTCTGAATGTACATCTGACAAATGTGGGCGGGGCGCGTCCCAGTTGTTTTCTTCGAACGGGGATTTGTGGCCCATCAGACTCGTAAAGGGGAATCTATCGCCCGCGTCGCGGCAATCGAAGATTTGCCTCGGTTTTGAAGAGCCTCGGCTTTCATGTGAGGGCGCACGCTTTAAGATGTTCTTCAATGAATATGGGATTCTCGAGTTTCAAGCTCACCAAGTCGAACCAGCATAATGGCCCCTCACATGAAATCCATGAAACGCCAACGCAAATGCGGCCGTCATATCGATATTGTCGACTTGTCAAATTGCAACGGCCCCTTATTACCACAAAACCCACTCCGTTTACGAAGAAGCAAACGGACTTAGACACGTGGAATCGGGATTCATCGTCTCATGATATGCTTGATCTTACTGTCTTTGCGTCTGCCTCAACCGCAAACCTAATGCCATGCCAGTCAATTCCTGCGCTCACTCCTACCGCCAAAGTGAAGCCTGCAAACGCGGATATACGATTAGTCTTCGCAGGACGTTAATCTGGCCGAGGGTACTGCTTCTGCGCGAAGAACGCAGGGCGTAGCATACATACATACTTTGAAGAGGAGAGTATTTCGTGATGTCAACAACGGGGTTAGGTCTCCCGCACCCTATCTACCTTCCACGAACCATCTTCCCCTTCTCTCAGATTGCCAGCGTCGCCGGCAGGAGGCGCGCCAGTCGTCGCTCGTGTCCGGTTCTTTCGCACCCGACTGCGACCCTACCGACGGCTCCTTCCGACCACTGCAGTGCCACAGCCAGACGGGACAGTGCTGGTGCGTGGACACGCTGACCGGTTTGGAAGTGGCCAACTCCAGAGCGCTGGCCGGACGACCCAAACCGGATTGCCGGAGTGAGCTAGTAGCTTTGAGTTGGTTTGGGTTTTCCACCAAAGGATTGACTGGATGAATTGCTTTGGTTGGTTTGGGTTTGGTTGACTGAATGATTCTAACGGCTGTAATTCCAGTTGAGCAACATTTACTAAATGTATAGAAGTTGCCTAAGTGCACAACAGAATGGATGCTGATGCATGACAAAGCAGTGGTTCAATGTCCAGTTTCATTCGTTCCGTTTAGAAGCTGCATAATGATGTGACATGTCAATGCAGACATCTAGACGACCCATTAAATTAATGCTCAATTTTCGAGTCTTCGCAACTCTTTGTCCTGCAGACATCAGCCTGGCGTCTTCCCCTGACACTCTGACGCCCGACTGCGACGTCCGACCCAACCCCGGCCCTTGCACCTCCGACATCCCCAGATGGTAAGAGATGATGATGACACACATAACACACCCTGACGATGGCACGCAAACTGCACTATGTATACTTGTAGATGCGATGTACCCTAAGCATGCCATCTTCTGTAAGAATTGCCGTGAAGATGACCCTTGCGTTTACGTTACGGTGCATCAGTTTCGCATTTGCGTCACTCTCTAGTCATGCACTGCAATGACTGGTCTTTTCCAGGTACTGGAACCCCAAGACCTTCGCCTGCGAGACCTTCACTTATGGAGGCTGCGGTGGCAACGGCAACAACTTTGAGACGAAATCTGCCTGTGAAGATCTGTGCCAGCCGCAGGACGGACCTCACTGCGAGAAAGGTCAGGAAATGGTTCAGACTGGGATGTTAGTAAGTCGAGGAACGGAAGTGACTAATGAGAATTATTCGTGGTTTCTTTGCTAATTAGTGCATGCCATTGGTTCCTACCAATTTCCATTGCAGGTGTCGAGCCACTGCTGAATGCCAATGGAAAGCTGGTCACATGTCTGGACCAGGACTGTCCCAGCGGCTACCGCTGCTCTTTCGGAGCTTTCAACGCAGTCTGTTGCCCGGAAGTCAACGAGCCAAGTGAGATGATCAGATTTTGAATGGTTTGTTTGTAGCACCCCAGTCATTTTGTTATGACTTCAGAGGCCGCTGGTGAACTGTCCAAGACCACTGAAGCAGCGGCCACGACCACTGGAGGTGACGCCACCGCTTGCGGCCTGCCAAAGGAGCGAGGACCTTGTGACAGATACGAGCTACGGTAGGGCGCGCGATTTGAATTGTGTGTATGAATATTTGTACAATGTCTGCGGCCTTCAGGTTCTATTACAACGCGGCTCTGGGCGAGTGCAAGTATTTCTTCTTCGGGGGCTGCCGGGGAAACGCTAACAACTTCAAGAAGCTCGACGAGTGCGAGAGACGTTGCGGCAAAGGTACTTACCATTGGTCTATGGCGAGTAAGGGTGGTAATTATTGAACGTCGACATAACAAAACAACTTGTAGGAAGGGGACGAGGCACCAGTGGACCGACGGAGATCACCACTGAGGAGGCGACCACTAAAACGGCCCCAACCACAACCGCTCAAAGGCCACAATTGCTGGGATCGGCGTTTTCCTCTGGGTCGGTGTCACGTTGACCCAGTCACTGTTAACTAACGCCATCTACGTAGGCTTGTAGAAAGATAGAAACATGCCGCATCGATTCGAAATCGACGCCTAAGTTCTAACAACTTCAGAACTCCTGGCCAACCCTCCCGCGATCCGCCCACTCTCTCGACGCGTACGGGAACGACGACCACCCTACTGCCAGGTGCTCTGAATAAAATGCATATCGGTCTCGGGCACCAATAGTATGCGGCTATGCCATTAACCAGTTGTTGACAACTCAGGACGTTTCGGGATCCACAGATTCCGAAACCCTACACAAATAGATCCCGACGGAGGGTGGCAGGGAGCCCGCCAGTCCATGACGAAAATATAGAACTGTGCAGCAATTCAATGTCTATTTTGTCACTCCATGGTAGGACCATTACTGTAATGATCTGTCTGTTGTTTATGAGTTGACTTGAAGCAGACTGGAGTTGAGAGCTGTAGAACTTCATTATGGAGAATAACGATACCAGTAATGTAGGTGAAGACATAACTGTTTCATAATTTTGCATTGTCATCACCAAGCAGTGTATGTCGCAGCATGATGACAACATCACAACTTGGCATGGGTTACTCAACTGCTTCTGCAGAGCACAACTTTGTAGAGTGAACTTGGCCAAATGATAAAACACATACGACCGCACAATACAGCAGTACAAGCGGATTTCACAATTCGTCATAGCCTTATATGCAAATTCGAGCATCTGGGCCTCCCGGCCGGCACCGGTAGCCCATCGGGATCAAGCCCCTTTCGGGATCGGTCGATCCCCGAAACGTCATGGGTTGTCGACAACTGGTTAACCTAAGCCATTCCAGGCAACCGCTGCACCCACCCAATCGACAGCGGCCCCTGCGGCGGCAGTTTCACCCGATTCGGCTACAATCCACAGACGAACGACTGCGAACCCTTCCGCTACAGCGGCTGCGACGGCAATGGAAACAACTTCGCCACAAGAGTGGAATGCATGGCTCTCTGCCACAAGCAGCCTCCTACTACATCCAGTAGCACGCAGAGGTAAGTAGAGATGCAATAGGTGGTGTATGTATATAGATGCTTAACAGAATGCATGGATGAATAAATGTTACGCACAAACAACGAAGTTCGAAGCTTGGCTTTTCTCAACAGTTTCGTTCCTCCGTCGTTCTTCTTGAATCGAAAATCGCATTTCACCATTGCTGCAGCCCTACTCCGAGAGCGACCGCCGCTACCACCACCCAAGCGCCGGAGGCCCCGCGGACCCAACCCCCCGTGGCGCAGACCCCTCCAGACCAGGACCCCTGTCTATCGCCGCGGGACCCCGGCCCCTGCAACAGCCGATTCACCCGCTTCTTCTACAATCGCGAAACGAATAGCTGCGAGGAATTTATCTATGGCGGCTGCGGTGGCAACGCTAATAACTTCGGCACTGTCGTGGAGTGCGCCGCCGTCTGTCGCAGTCGAGAACTACAGGAAACCACCACCGCTCCGATTCCGGCGCCGACGGCTACCGCAAAAGTTCGAGTGCCTCAGACTCCGCCCGACGAAGACCCTTGTCTGTCGCCACGCGACCCCGGCCCCTGCAACAGTCGCTTCCGACGGTTCTTCTACAATCGCCAGACAAACAGTTGCGAGGAGTTTATCTATGGCGGCTGCGCAGGAAATGCCAACAACTTCGGCACCGTGGTGGAGTGCGCCGCCGTCTGCCGCAGCCGCGAGCTCGAGAGGACCACCACCACCACTCCGATTCCTGCCCCGGCAGCTACCGCGGGATTCGGAGGACAGCAGACGCCGCCTCGGACCAACCCCTGCACCCACCCCAGGGACTCTGGACCCTGCAACGGCCGCTTCCGTCGCTTCTTCTACGACGTCACCAACAACGACTGTCAGGCGTTCAACTACGGCGGCTGCGGAGGCAACGGCAACAACTTTGCCACCAGCGGCGATTGCGTCGCCGCCTGCCAAGTCAGAACTCCCGTGAAGACTCCCAAACCCGCTGGACAGCCGCAACTCCTGGGACAACAAGGACAACAGACGGCGCCGCTTTCCAGTGAGGAGAAGATACTTCAATCAAAATATGTGAAAGCAATCATAGAAGAAATGAATTAGTTACAAAGTTACCTAATGGATTAAACAATTAATTAATGAATATATTATGTTTTCAAAAATAAATTGACGACTAGATAAATGCGCAAATAAGTAAATAAAGAAATCAAGGAATAAATAAACAAATAGACAAATTGTAAATAATAAATAACAAACAAATAAATAAAATAAACAAATATATAAACAAATAAATAAATAAATAAATAAATAAATAAATAAATAAATGAATAAATAAATAAATAAATAAACTAACGAACGACCGAACTGCACAGTGTGCATCAAAATATATTCGACGTTGCGAAGACCTGCCGAATAGAGCAATACAAAAGAGTCAAGCACTGGCACCACGATCGAAACAGTTTCCAAACTCTTGTTCCTTTTCGCAGACAACCGCTGTCTCCACCGTGTGGACCAAGGCCCCTGCAAGGCGCGATTCATTCGCTGGTTCTGGGATCCCCGCAGGAAGGCTTGCGACACTTTCGTCTATGGAGGCTGCGAGGGCAATGGAAACAACTTCGGCAGCAAGGAGGAATGCTTGACTTCTTGTCAAGGTAGAGGTCATATTTGGAATGTTTCAAGTCGGTTGTAGGTAAGCATGAAAACTTGCGACGCTAGTCGTCGTGGGCCACGTTGTCTGGCAGTTAATTGGCAATGAGGACGGAGGTGTGTGTGATTATTGCGTGTGGCGCCCCCCCCCCCCCTTCCACCCCCTCCAGTTCCTTCGGTCTACCTACACACGTTGAGAATGCTTCAAAGAAGCTAGAATGCGCCGCACGTTCGCCACATTTGCAATGGAGACTGTTCGCGCGCGCTCAAATGCTCAAATATTTGCATGTCAGCAGTGCATGAATGCAATGCACCACTGCCAGCATCTTGCAGAGCTGTCCCAGAACGTCTGTCTGCACCCTCGGGACCCGGGCGAGTGCACGGCGGCGCACACACGCTTCTTTTACGACTCACTCTCGAACCGCTGCAGCGCCTTCGTCTACGGTGGCTGCGGGGGAAACGGCAACAACTTCGGCACACTGAGGGAATGCAGGCAGAAGTGCCAGCGAGGTAAGTGAGATGAGAAATGTGTGCTGCACTACTGCGTTAGTTGATTGTTCATGTTTCACTCCGGTGACTTGGTGCGCTGACTGTCTTGCTTTGCTGTTCGTTGTGGGTCGTCGTTGGCGTCTGCTTTACAGCATTGTCTTTTGCTTGCCATGTGCATTTCCAATTACAAATGTCGGTTCTCGCTTCTCCGTTGTGCTTTCGCTAACCCTCCCCGCGCTTCGGCTTCGGTCGGCTTCAGGCCCAACGGCCACTAACTGTTCATCGTCTGTGTCGCCGGTCAACTGCCCTCTTCCCTGCCTGTCCCTTTGGGTGGGCTTCTGTTTCGAATGTCTCTGTCACAAGAAAGAAGCCTCCATCAGGAAAAGCAACAGCTTCAAGTTCGACAACTCAGGTGTTTCCTCGGTTATGGAAGCCTTCAGCTTTCTTTCTCTCTCTGCTCCCTACAAATGAATGCCACCACTGTCCTTGGCTTCCCTGCAGACTTCGGCCTGAAGGTCTGTCGCCCTCTGCCGAAAGTGTGCGACTCTCGCGCCTGCCGCATTCGCTACGCGTCCGACGGCTGCCTTCTCTGCGACTGTTCTGGGAGGAAGAAAGGCTTCAAACTATCCAATCCAAGAAAGGTTTCCATTTCTACCCCAACAACCGAGCCTTTCCTGTCCAAGATGCCCTTTCCAACACCGCTCCCTTTTGCGAACGCCACACTTTCGGCCGCTGGGACGACAAGACTGGATGCAAGCTCAAGTACAAAGAAAGCCAGTGAAAACAGTTCTACTCAGAGAGGTACAACAAGGCTGCACGAAGCATCTCTGTCGCCTGAGACACCCTGATCTCTGAGGCTTCCCTCATCACCCTTCTCTTCGAGCACGTCGCCTGTTGCATGCGGAACGTGGCAGACTCTTCTCCTATCCACCCCCAGCAGGGCTGCCAAGCGAGTTCCCAGCTGCGGACTGCGTCGACGACCCCCTCTTCGACCAGTGCCCCTCCAACTGCCATCGGAGACTCAATAGAGCTAACTGTCCCATCTGCGACTGCAGCGGTCTCGTCAGGCCTGAGGAGCGGCCGGTCGACTTCGACGTGCATCAGTTCTGCGATTTCGAGGGCGCCCTCTGCCCCTCCAACTGCACGGACGTTTTCGACTCCAGAGGCTGCCTGGTCGACTGCAGATGCCCTCCGGCGATTCAGTGCCCTTTCGTGGTGTCCTGCCTCCATGGCTGTCTTCTTCAAGTCGACCCTTTGGATGGCTGCATGTTCTGCCACTGCGATGGTGACCCCTTCTTTGGGAACACCTCTGAGGCTGTCAGCAATGGCACCACCACTGAAGCCTCCACGAGTGCCACCCTTTCGAGCAGTTCCACATTCTCAACCACAACCACGACGACTAGTGTAAGTCCTATCCCAACTGCTGCTGCGGATGCCACCAGACATCCCAGCAATGACACGGCTGCCCTGATCCATGCAATCCTTTCGGGCGACAACTCCACTGCCACTGAGAATGTCACCATCACTGAAGTCGTGAACGTCACCAGTGCTTCCGCCACCTCTACCGCCACCACCACAGACACCACAACAGTAGTCAATGTCACCGCCTCAGCGCTCACGGAATGCCCGCCCGGCTGCTTCGAGCTCTTTGTCGATCCACTGCGCGTTGCCACTGGCTGTCAATGCCCAGAAACCGTCGTCAACGCTCTTTTGGCGGTCAACGGTGGGTGCGTGGCATGACAGTGGCACTTCAGAGTTCAGTCAGATGTCAGTCAGTCAGTCGCGCCTTTTGCAGCGACCACTGAAGCTCTCCCCAGGTGTCCCCCAGTGGGGCCCTGCCCATCGCCATGCGGCCTAGAGCTGCAGGATGACGGCTGTCAGCGTTGCAGGTGTCGCAAGGGACGCGGTAAGGTGTCCTTGTCACAGTGTGCGCTTTCTGGCGCAGTGTGCAGCTTGCCAGTGTCGCTTCAGACCAAGTGAAGCCCCAATGTGGGCCAAGTGAGGAGTTCCTGGAGTGCGGCGGTGGCTGTCCACCCAGCTGCAGCGAGCCACGCGGCAACGCCACTTGCTCCAGCCATTGTGTTAGAGGTTGCTTCTGCAGAAAGGGACTGCTCAGGCATCGCGACGGCTTCTGCGTGCCGCCACAGAGATGCGACAACGCTGGCTTTATTGTGCCTAACAGAAGTGTGCTTCTCGTCCCTCTATTCGCGTTTCAAGAACTGTTGATGTTCGAATTGAGTGGTGGATAGTATTGGTCTGTCTTTGACACTCCTTCTTATTTCAGTCGAAGCTGTCGTGCCTACTACAACGGCGCCCTGTCCCTTCGTGCCACGCTGCCTGCCGCCCTGTCAGCTAATCGTGAACCGGCGCAACTGTCGCCAGTGCCAGTGCCCGACACCGAATCTACCGAATCTGCCCACTGCCCGGCCCACCATCCGCTCCAGTCACCAGTCTCCCACGACCACTCTCATCAGGACGACCACGCAGTGCCCGCAAGTGACCTGCCAGCCCTTCTGCCAGACGTCCACCGACAGGGCTGGCTGCGTCGTCTGCCACAGCTGCAGTCGTCCCACGCAGGCCCCAGAAACGAGGCCCACCCCTCAGACGCCACCGCCCACGAGAGAGACTCTGCCACCGAGACAGTCGACCCGGGAAACGCTACCTCCCAGCCAGACTACTAGACAGACTCTACCTCCCAGGGAAACGACCAGACAGACTCTGCCACCACGACAACCAACGAGGGAGAGGGAGACTCTGCCACCCAGGCAACCGACCAGGTAAATTGCGATCTACAACTGATTGCTTTGGATAGATATCCACCTCCATACGCTTGAGTCTGAAACCTCTGAACAGAGCTCGTGGAAAGCCTTAAAAGCCGTAAGTGAATGGCTACAGAGTGTTACAACAGCACACTATTGCAGTGCTGATCCGCTAAACACTTAGTGGTCTTCGTTTCACGATGCTCGCTCGGCCAGTAGCTACATACCTTGCCTACTTACGTATTTTGAATGTCATAGTCAGATGCTTCAAAGATTTATGAGTCGCCAACCTTGACTTTCCACTCTGGACTGGACTGACAGCCTTCTCTTTCAAAGGAACTCTAGATCGTAGGTACCTATCCTCGAATGTGTTGACTTACCGTAGCTTCCTCCACCAGGGAAACCCGACCGCCCAGGCAGCCAACCACTACCACCCAGGGGCGCCCCACGGCCGGCCCTCCCTCGCCCACGGGAAGACCCAGTGCAGGCCCACCTGGCACCACAAGGGTCCAACAGACCCCGGCGCCCTTCCGCTGTCCGCCAGTGCCACTGTGCAAGCCCGGTTGCCCACTGGTTGTGGATGGATTCGGTTGCTCTGTCTGCTCCACCGAATGCCAGCCGCAGCTTCTCCCGCCCACTACTGAAGGTGAGAGAGATCGTTTGATGATGAGAACGACTTCCAGAATTAACTACGGTGCGTACTGTAAAGGTCCAATGCACGTCTGGTGAAACGCGAATCGTGATCGGCTGACTGGCTGCGTACTACTATTCCATGCCTTACACCGCACTGTGCATGAATTTTGCATCTCACCGACACCCGACTGCGAGTCAATGGAACGAGTGTTCCACTCTCTTGCACTTTGCTTCTCCGCACCACCAGCCTCGCTCGATCAACGGCTCTCATGCACGCGTGCACCTCCACTCGCCTGCCGCTTTCAGCCGAGACTATCGATCCGAACAGCACGCCCCCTCGCCGGTCGAGCAGCACTGACGGGCGATCGGCCGTTCTCTCCGAGGGCCCTGAGACGGCGCGCCAGTACTCGTCGCCGAGAACTGTGCGGACTACTCAGCGACCAGCAGCGACGACCACGCGACCAGCCACCGGCTACACGGTGTCGTCGCGCGGGACGCCCGCACCCACCACTGCACGCAGAGCAGGTACGGTAGCTGGCCGACTTCAGTCACTGCCACTTGTACACTGGCTTCTGGATGGTGCTTTCTGGCCTCTGCCATTGGTGTTCATAGCTTCTGTTGCTTATTGTACATTGCTGCCGGCTTCTTCAGTTTGCATGTATTGTTTGCAGCTTCGCTGCTCAATTCGGTTCATGGCTTCTGTCATGGTCTTCAGTAACAGACCGCTTTGGAATTGCACTAGCCTGCAGTCTCAGCTGATGTTTCTTGCGACGTCTTTAGTGTCTAGCTTCAGCGCAGGCTTCGTTCACTGAATTCTGAAATCACAGGCTTGCTGCTTCAGTGGCATGCCATTCACCTATGTACTTCGCAATGCCAATCGGTGTTCATCGCAGATTCGCTGCAAGTGTTGTCGATCTTCCTCAACCGCGAAGAGTGCACCGGAGCACAGGAGCGGTTTCTGCAGTGCGGCAGCGCTTGCCCACCGACGTGCGATAACCCCAACTCCAACTGCTCTAACCAGTGTGTCAGTGGTTGCTTCTGTACTGCCGGATTCGTTCGCAGCGCCGGCGGCCATTGTGTCTCAAGGGAGCGGTGTCCAACCACGCGAAAATGTAACGCTTTCGCTGTTTGAGTTCGTCCCGTTGATTGACGTTAGTCCATGGATGCCAGTTCTAGCTGCTTCAAGCCAGGTGGATTCCTTCCAATGCTCCGGAACTAACGAGGCGTATCTCAGTTGTGGAAGCCCTTGCGAACCTACCTGCCAGCTGCCCAACCCTATCGCCTGCGGCAGTCCTTGCAAACCCGGCTGTTTCTGCTCCCTGGGCTTTGTCAGAGGAACAGTTGGCGGTCTCTGCGTTTCAGTGGACCAGTGCCCCGTACAAAGTCCTGTAACAACTCTGTCTAACTTGTGGCCTATTCCAATCAGTGTGCTAACTAACATCATGTGTCTTCAGCTTCAATGTCCCACTCTCCTCAGTCGAACTGTGGCGCCAATGAGGAGTTCCAGACATGCGGGACTGCCTGTCCTCCCACCTGCGAACACCCAGACCCGCAACTGTGTACGGCGGACTGCGTGGCCGCGTGCTTCTGCTCCAAGGGGTTCCTGCGCAGCGCCAATGGGGCCTGCGTCAAGCAGGAGCTTTGCCTCGGCTTCTTCAGTACGCGACTGGCGTTGATTCATTAACAGTTTCTTGCTCTGTCCCAGAAATTAACACAACAGGGTCAATATTGCGTCCCGTCACGTCCGCTGGGGCCGCCTGGCCCCTCATCTGTCCGCCAATGTGCCGCGTCGCGATGGTGAATGGACTCAAGAGTTGCCAGTGTGACAGCAGGAGCCACAACTCCTCATATGGTAACGCTTCAAGGGGTGTGACGTGTGGCGCTTCTTTGTCAGCACATCTGCAGTTTCGCTTCGCTGTCGTTTTCAAATTAGCTTCCCTCTGTTGGTCATCACGTCACCCTGACTCTGTCTGTAGGCAGCTTTCACCTCAAGCACACCACCTTACAGTTGCCACCTCCGCACCAGCGAAGCCTCCTCAGCCAGGCACGGTGGACCAACGGCCCACCTACCCAGACATCACAGAAGTGGAGAACAAATGCCTGCAGCCTCTCGTGAGGGCCACCACTTTCACATGCACCCCGTAGTAGCGCTTGCACTTCCGCACCGGGGGCACATTTGCAGGACGCCGGCGACTGCCAGGCCTTCATCACCAGGTGGCACTTCAACTCGGCCACGAAGATGTGCGAGTCGTTCCAGTACAGCGGCTGCGGCGGCAACCGCAACTTCTTCTTCACCGAGAAGGAGTGCCAGATCCACTGCGCGCGCTTCTTCCGTGGGCACGCACGATTGCATGACTGTTGAATGCCTGGCTGATACCACTGAAACGTCATTCATGGTCTCACATACGATTCCTCATTCCTCAGGGCCGGACACCGGCAAGCCACAGCAGCCTCACTGCGGCCCCAACGAGAGCTTCGAGACGTGCGGCACTGCCTGTCCGGCCACCTGCGAGCAGCCCAGTCCCCAACTGTGCACGTCTCAGTGTATCAGGGGCTGCTTCTGCAACAGTGGCTTCGTCAGGGACTCCAGCGGCGGCTGTGTCGCGCCTTCCCAGTGCGCCCAAAGTATGACGACGCGCTATCCTTCTATATGGTTCTGATGCCGTCGCGTACTGTCCATCTGTCATAACAGCTTCATTTCCCTAATACCTAACACTTGGCGATTCAGAGCCTGTCCAGCCTGTCCAGCCCGATAGGGTGGACCAACGCCCAGAAGGCTACAACCAGCAGAGACCTGGTACCCAGCCACCAGTGCAGACCACGCAGGCACCCTCTCACACCCAGCCACCTGTCGTTTCCACGCCAGCACCCTCTTACACCCGTCAGCGACCAGCTACCACGCAGACGCCACCGCCCTCCTACAGCACTCAGAGGCCTGCCACCCCTCAACCAACCTATCAGAGCCAGAGGCCAGCTACCACTGAAGCGCCCACGGCTAGACCTCCTCAGCCTGGCTACACTCAGCAGAGACCAGCCACCAGCGCGCCAGTGTACCAGAGTCAGAGGCCAGCCTCCACTGAAGCGCCCACTGCAAGGCCGCCACAGCCTGGTTACACCCAGCAGCAGCACCAGAGGCCAGTCACTGGTGGCTCTTCTTATCAGAGTCAGAGGCCTGCCACTCCACAGTCAAGTTACGCCACGCAAAGGCCCGCTACACCCCAACCTCCGCAACCGGGCTACACGCAGCAGAGGCCGGCTACGCCCTCGACCTACATCCAACAGCGGCCTGGTACACAGCCAACGCCCCTTTCGTCGAGCGCTCCTGAAGTCAAATTCTCCCCAAGCGTTGCACTTTCAATTCAAACTGCATTTCCCTGTCGCTGAGCACGTTCCGCTCTACGTACAGCTTTCTCCTACGCACGTGGAGCGAATTACCTTCACATGTTCAGTGTGTGTGCACGTTCTCTCATATTTTCTAGGTCCCGTTGGTGACCCAGCATGCAACCAGCCGGCGGATCGCGGCCCTTGCTACAACCAGATAGTGGACAGATGGTAGGTTGCGTAGCAGCAGCGGTCTCCGATTGGACCGAAGTTCATGTGCCAACAAACACATTTGTAATGACAGGTTCTACAACGGCATCAGCGGCAGATGCGAGCCTTTCAAATACGGTGGTTGCGGTGGAAACAGCAACAACTTCGCCGACGAAGGCCTCTGCCAGTCACGTTGTCTGCCTGGTGAGTATCCAAGTGCGAAGATTAACGATGTTTCACGTTAACCTTGTGAAGTAATGTGTCAAGTTGTTGAAGTTATGCTTGTGTCTTCTTCTGCTTCTGTCACTGCCACTATCAACTTCATTTTCATCGCACCCTTTCCTGCATGACTTCCCTTGCAGCCGACCTCACTATTCGCGCGCAAGTGCCCAAGCGTTGCGCTCTGCCGAAGGACGAGGGCGTCGGTCGCGAGTACCACGCCAAGTGGTACTTCAACAACCGGAACCTTCGCTGCGAGCAGATGGTCTACAAGGGCAGCGGCGGCAGCGAGAACATGTTCTCGTCCAGAAACGACTGCGAGTCCTCTTGCAAAGGTTTGTGGCTTCGGGCTCTGACCAATTTCCAGCTTCCTGTCAACTGCACCCTTTCGAAATGTATCGTCAAATGAATGTACCATGTGCGCGGATGCGCGCGGATGCGCGTGTTCTCCAATGTACAAGAGTTTAAGTGTGTGGTGGTACTATCTATCGATTGCGCTGTTCCAGCCGTGGAAGTGCCCACTCGCCAAGGCTACGGCCCACGTCCCACCAGCACCGTGCGCCCAGTGGAGCCGTCGACAGCTGGCTACACGCAGCCTCCTCCACAGTCTACCCAAAGGCCCGTTCAACCGGGCTACGGTGGTTCCAGTGTTCGGCCTGTGGACCCAGGCACCACAGTGGGGCAGAGCTACAGCCAGCAATCGCCTCAGACGAGCTACGGTTCCTCCGTCCGCCCTGTCACGGTGCCAGTGCAGCCAACCTATGGACAGACACCAGGGCAGCGACCAACGGGCCCTCCAGTGCAGCCCACATATGGCCAACAACCCACTGGTCCACCTGTTCAACCCACCTATGGGCAGAGGCCCACAGGGCCTCCAATGCAGCCTACCTATGGCCAAAGGCCTACAGGACCTCCAGTGCAACCCACCTATGGGCAAAGGCCCACAGGACCTCCTGTGCAGCCTACTTATGGCCTACGTCCCACTGGCCCACCTGTGCAACCCACCTATGGGCAAAGGCCCACAGGTCCTCCAGTGCAACCCACCTACGGGCAACGACCTTCACCCAGACCGCCTGCCTATGGGCCCGACCAGCAGCCCAGTGGTGGATATGGGCAGCCCCAGGTGCGCCCCGATGGAGGGCAGTACGGCCAGCCACCGGCACCCACTGGCTATGGTCAACCAACTGGAGGCTATGGAGGACAGGACAAGCGAGGTTGGACAGTTGATATGACGAATAGGGTTCTTGTCAATCTATCCTGGTCTTCGTTTCAGGTCCACCAGCGGTCCTCATTCCACTTTGTCCCAACGGTCAGAACGCCATCAAGCACACGAGCGGTCGACCCGTCTTGTGTCTGCCTGGGAAGGACCTGTGCCCACAGGGGTCCAGCTGCTACTTCAATGGCATTGACTTCTTCTGTTGTCCAGTTCAAGAAGACCCATACGATCAGCACGCCTTCGGAGGTATGGTTAGGCTGACAAATTGACAAACTTTTTGAAGCCGCCGACATTCGTGAGCCTGTCTTTAGGGTACGGCAACGACCATGGCAGCGATGAGACGCTTGGTTATGGCCATAGCAACACAGTGTCTGAAGGAGG
This sequence comes from Linhomoeus sp. GSCO2_2, assembly GCA_030248115.1. Taxonomy (NCBI): domain Eukaryota; kingdom Metazoa; phylum Nematoda; class Chromadorea; order Monhysterida; family Linhomoeidae; genus Linhomoeus; species Linhomoeus sp. GSCO2_2. The sequence continues at coordinate 64,535 of JASAMZ010000941.1, read as the reverse complement.
GTACGCCAAGGTTCGTCGCAAGCGCAGCAGCCAACCACAGCCCACAGGATATGGTGGGCAGCCTGAAGTGAGACCAGTCCAGCCAACAAGTGGCTATGGAGGCCAACCAGAGGTCCGCCCAGTCCAGCCAAGTGGTGGCTATGGTGGCCAGCCAGAGGTCCGCCCAGTCCAGCCAAGTGGTGGCTATGGTGGCCAGCCAGAGGTCCGCCCAGTCCAGCCAAGTGGTGGCTATGGTGGCCAGCCAGAGGTCCGCCCAGTCCAGCCAAGTGGTGGCTATGGAGGCCAGCCAGAGGTCCGCCCAGTCCAGCCAAGTGGTGGCTATGGAGGCCAGCCAGAGATCCGCCCAGTCCAGCCAAGTGGTGGCTATGGAGGCCAGCCAGAGATCCGCCCAGTCCAGCCAAGTGGTGGCTATGGAGGCCAGCCAGAGGTCCGCCCAGTCCAGCCAAGTGGTGGCTATGGAGGCCAGCCAGAGGTCCGCCCAGTCCAGCCAAGCGGTGGCTATGGAGGCCAGCCAGAGATCCGCCCAGTCCAGCCAAGTGGTGGCTATGGAGGCCAGCCAGAGGTCCGCCCTGTCCAGCCAAGTGGTGGCTATGGAGGCCCGCCAGAGATCCGCCCAGTCCAGCCAAGTGGTGGCTATGGAGGCCAGCCAGAGATCCGCCCAGTCCAGCCAAGTGGTGGCTATGGAGGCCAGCCAGAGGTCCGCCCTGTCCAGCCAAGTGGTGGCTATGGAGGCCAGCCAGAGATCCGCCCAGTCCAGCCAAGTGGTGGCTATGGCGGCCAGCCAGAGGTCCGCCCAGTCCAGCCAAGTGGTGGCTATGGTGGCCAGCCAGAGGTCCGCCCAGTCCAGCCAAGTGGTGGCTAGGGAGGCCAGGCAGAGGTCCGCCCAGTACAGCCAAGTGGTGGCTATGGAGGCCAGCCAGAGTTCCGCCCAGTCCAGCCAAGTGGTGGCTATGGTGGCCAGCCAGAGGTCCGCCCAGTCCAGCCAAGTGGTGGCTATGGTGGCCAGCCAGAGGTCCGCCCAGTCCAGCCAAGTGGTGGCTATGGTGGCCAGCCAGAGGTCCGCCCTGTCCAGCCAAGTGGTGGCTATGGTGGCCAACCAGAGATCCGCCCAGTCCAGCCAAGTGGTGGCTATGGAGGCCAACCAGAAGTCCGCGCTGTCCAGCCAAGTGGTGGCTATGGTGGCCAACCAGAGATCCGCCCAGTCCAGCCAAGTGGTGGCTATGGAGGCCAACCAGAAGTCCGCCCTGTCCAGCCAAGTGGTGGCTATGGTGGCCAACCAGAGATCCGCCCAGTCCAGCCAAGTGGTGGCTATGGAGGCCAACCAGAAGTCCGCCCTGTCCAGCCAAGTGGTGGCTATGGTGGCCAGCCAGAGGTCCGCCCTGTCCAGCCAGCTGGTCGCTATGGAGGTCAGCCGGATATTAGGCCGGTACAGCCAAGTGGTGGTTATGGATCTCAAGGAGCTGGAAGGCCCTCGGGTGGTCCTCAGCCACCAACCATCCTGCCGGATGGAGTTGGCGCTCCGGGCAGCAGCTCCAAGTTAGTCCACGGCGCGCCATCGCTTCAGCCTTCCCAGCCGCAGGTGGTACCCCCAGGCGTGGACCCCCCAGGACCCCCTGTCGTGAAAGGTTCAGTTCTTCGAGCCATTCTATTGGAATTGGCCTTATTGTGATTGCGACGATCAATACTTGGATTCGTTTAGCTCTGGCTGAGAAGAAGCCTCACTGCGGTTTGCCGAAGGACAAAGGTCCAGGGTATGGATCGCACCTGCGTTGGTTCTACGATCGAGCCATCGATCGCTGTAAGCTGTTCTACTACGGCGGATATGGAGGCAACAAGAACAACTTCGCCACGAAGGAATACTGCGAAAAGGACTGCGTCATCTGTGAGTGTAGTTCTGCTTTCCCTACTTCGTCGACACCTGTGTGCGTGCATACATATGTACACACTGTAAATCCTCCAATAAGTGCATGTACATAATATGTACCAGTCGTCTAATACGTGCTTTGTGGCGATTCCAAATTCAAGATAGGGCTATCTATGACAGCACAACTACTAATGGTAGGTATTTTGATCAGAAGGGCAACAGTTTCGGTGAAAAATCTATGCAGATGTCACAATAATGTAACAACAACTGGAAATGGGGAAATTGTGGCACTCTCGACGGGCGAGCGAATTAGCGTTTAACCTCGGTAAGAATACCTCCCAGAGCTAGGTTGAAAATAAGCGCCCATGGCGCTTATTGGAGGATTTAAGGTACATGTAGATACCATTGAGCTTATATGTATGTAGGGGTGGCCTCAGCGGCGTCATCTCGACACGCTTGAAAGCAACCACAAACGTGGCCAACCCGTCAACCACTTTCTTACAGCTGCGCCTGCTGGAACGTGCCCAGACGGCTTACTGCCTCTTGGAGGCACGACACCAGTAATTTGTGGTGGGGATGTGGGCTCAATTGGTTGCCCAACGGGTTACACGTGCAAAATCGGGCCTCCCAACGTTTGCTGCTTGGAATACCCACCGGGTGGTCGCCCTCTCCCCATTGGGGCTCCAGGCATCACGCCACGACCGCCTGGTCAGGTTCCCAACGCTCCAGCTGGAGGGCCACCAGGAGAGACACCCACCGCTCCAGGGTTGGTGCCCCCAGGTGGTGGTGGTGGCCAGCCAGGAGAAATTCCACAAGCGCCATCGCTATTGCCCCCTGGAGTAGGCGCCCCAGGAGTTGGACCAGGAGGACAAGGAGGTGGCTATGGGAGAGGAGGTGGCACAGCCCCAGTTCCTCCAACGGAAAAGTCGCCAGTGGTCGGCATTGGCTCGCTGCCCGATGCAGTTCAGCCACCTGGAGGCGGGTCGCCTGGCATAAGTCCTACTGGAGTTGGAGCACCTGGGGAGTCGCCCACTCCTCCGTCAATTCTTCCACCAGGCGTGGGCGCCCCTGGATCGTCCCAGTTGACCTATGGATCGTCCCCGATCGCCAGTCTGAGAGCAGGAGCTGGCCAGCCTGGTGAAGTGCCCACCCAGCCAGGAATTCTGCCACCAGGCGTTGGAGCTCCAGGAACCGGCCTTCCACGGATGAGCTGCCCGGATGGGTCGCCACCACTCGCCAGCGTCACAGGCCAGCCAGTGTCCTGTGGTGCGGGTTTCGACGGCGCCCCACTGTGCCCAGGAGGCCACTACTGCGTCATCGACTTCTCACAAGGGCTGCGAATCTGCTGTCCCCTGGGGCTCGAACTCGCCCATGCTGCTCCGCTCCCAGTTGTCGCACCCTACCTTGGCAAGAGAGGAGCCAACCCTGGAGAAGTCGTTGGAAGTGGATCACTGAACGCTGGCGCTCCGGGGTCTGACGGCCCGTCGACCTTGGGACAAGTCATTTCCAGTGGCATTTTCTTCATGAACATCCCAGACCCCGAAGTGCCTCCCGGCCTCCAGCCGCCAATCCGGCCAATCAAACCATCCCAGAATATTCCGCAGCCTCATGCCCAACCAACGGCACCTCCAATTGCCAAGAACGGCATCATTGGCATCCCATCCAGACAGGGTGGCATTCCCCAACTGTCACCAACGGGCTCACAACCTGATGTAGGTCCAAGGCAACCAACGATTCTACCACCAGGCGTTCAGCAGCCAGGGAGTCAAGGTGGAGGAACGTATGGCGCCCAGCCAGACGTGAGACCGGTTCAGCCAACTGGGCGTTATGGCAGTCAACCTGAAGTGAGACCAGTTCAGCCCTCAGGTGGTTATGGTGGCGGTCAGCCAGAAGTGAGGCCAGTTCAGCCATCAGGTGGTTATGGCAGCCAACCTGGAATAAGACCAGTCCAGCCAGCAGGTGGATATGGCAGTCAACCTGAAGTGAGACCAGTCCAACCATCAGGTGGCTATGGTGGCGGTCAGCCAGAAGTTAGACCAGTCCAACCAGCAGATGGCTATGGCAGCAGTCAGCCAGAAGTGAGACCAGTCCAGCCAGCAGGTGGCTATGGTGGCAGTCAGCCAGAAGTCAGACCAGTCCAGCCGGCAGGTGGCTATGGTGGCAGTCAACCAGAAGTGAGACCAGTCCAACCAGCAGCTGGCTATGGAGGCAGTCAGCCAGAAGTGAGACCAGTCCAACCAGCAGGTGGCTATGGAGGCAGTCAGCCAGAAGTCAGACCAGTCCAGCCGGCAGGTGGCTATGGTGGCAGTCAACCAGAAGTGAGACCAGTCCAACCAGCAGGTGGCTATGGAGGCAGTCAGCCAGAAGTGAGGCCAGTCCAACCAGCAGGTGGATATGGCAGCAGTCAGCCAGAAGTGAGACCAGTCCAACCAGCAGGTGGTTATGGCAGCAGTCAGCCAGAAGTGAGACCAGTCCAACCAGCAGGTGGATATGGCAGCAGCCAGCCAGAAGTGAGACCAGTCCAACCAGCAGGTGGTTATGGCAGCAGTCAGCCAGAAGTGAGACCAGTCCAACCAGCAGGTGGATATGGCAGCAGCCAGCCAGAAGTGAGACCAGTCCAACCAGCAGGTGGTTATGGCAGCAGTCAGCCAGAAGTGAGACCAGTCCAACCAGCAGGTGGATATGGCAGTAGCCAGCCAGAAGTGAGACCAGTCCAACCAGCAGGTGGTTATGGCGGAAGTCAGCCGGAAGTGAGACCAGTCCAACCAGCAGGCGGCTATGGCAGCAGTCAGCCAGAAGTGAGACCAGTCCAACCAGCAGGTGGCTATGGCAGCAGTCAGCCAGAAGTGAGACCAGTCCAGCCAGCAGGTGGCTATGGCGGCAGTCAGCCAGAAGTGAGACCAGTCCAGCCAGCAGGTGGCTATGGCGGCAGCCAGCCAGAAGTGAGACCAGTCCAGCCAGCAGGCGGCTATGGCGGCAGCCAGCCAGAAGTGAGACCAGTCCAGCCAGCAGGCGGCTATGGCGGCAGTCAGCCAGAAGTGAGACCAGTCCAACCAGCAGGTGGATATGGCAGCAGCCAGCCAGAAGTGAGACCAGTCCAACCAGCAGGTGGTTATGGCGGAAGTACGCCGGAAGTGAGACCAGTCCAACCAGCAGGCGGCTATGGCAGCAGTCAGCCAGAAGTGAGACCAGTCCAACCAGCAGGTGGCTATGGCAGCACTCAGCCAGAAGTGAGACCAGTCCAGCCAGCAGGTGGCTATGGCGGCAGTCAGTCAGAAGTGAGACCAGTCCAGCCAGCAGGCGGCTATGGCGGCAGCCAACCAGAAGTGAGACCAGTCCAGCCAGCAGGCGGCTATGGTGGCAGTCAGCCAGAAGTGAGGCCTATCCAACCAGCAGGTGGCTATGGCAGCAGTCAGCCAGAAGTGAGACCAGTCCAACCAGCAGGTGGCTATGGCGGCAGTCAGCCAGAAGTGAGACCAGTCCAACCAGCAGGTGGTTATGGCGGCAGCCAGCCAGAAGTGAGACCAGTCCAACCAGCAGGTGGTTATGGCGGCAGTCAGCCAGTAGTGAGACCAGTCCAACCAGCAGGTGGTTATGGTGGCAGTCAGCCAGAAGTGAGACCAGTCCAGCCAGCAGGTGGCTATGGCGGCAGCCAGCCAGAAGTGAGACCAGTCCAACCAGCAGGTGGTTATGGTGGCAGTCAGCCAGAAGTGAGACCAGTCCAACCAGCAGGTGGCTATGGTGGCAGTCAGCCAGAAGTGAGACCGGTCCAGCCAGCGGGTGGCTATGGCGGCAGTCAGCCAGAAGTGAGACCAGTCCAACCAGCAGGTGGCTATGGCGGCAGTCAGCCAGAAGTGAGGCCTGTCCAGCCATCCGGTGGCTATGGCAGTCCTGGAGTGAGGCCAGTACAGCCCACAGGCGGTTACGCATCGCAGCCTGAAATTCAACCCGTCCAACCAACTGGAGGCTATGGACCAGGCCCAGCTCCTCCCACTGGCGGATACTCAGCTGCGCGGTCCACGCAAGGCGGTGGAGACTACGGCGGCTCTCAGGTGACCCGCCAGCTGCAAGGCGGCTACTTCGCCGCCCCTCCGCCCCAAGTCGGCGCCCAGTACCAGTCCCAGGGCGCATTCTCCAAGCCTCTGCCTATTCCCCACGAGGCGATCATCGGCGTCGGCTCGGGAGGAAGACCAGGCACCAGTCCCACTGCTCCACAGATCCTGCCACCGGGCGTGGCACAGCCAGGTGGTGGTGGTAGTCAGGGTGGATACGGAAGCGCCACTGCGCCCACTGGAGGACAGCAGCCGGGGGAGAAGCCTCAGCCTCCTGGGATCCTTCCCACAGGGGTGGGTGCCCCAGGCAGTCCAGATGCCCTGAGAGCTTCCCAGCCCAAGGTTGAAGGCATCCTTGGAGCGCCCCACTTCGCCAGCAATGGACCTCCCATCCCAGATCCTAGACACAGAGGTGCGACTCCACGTGGAAAGGACGTCGGCAGCTTCAGCGGCTAACAATTGGGCGCGGTTCGACCAAACCTTGTTTGCAGAGCGCCGGTTCTAACAGGGCTTCTCAGTGGAACACTGGAGGGATCGCGTCACGTCCTCACTAACCATCACTAACACCTAAGGAAAGGCGGCTAATACATATGAAACCTTCGCGTTCACATTCCATTTTCGGAAACGTGAACTAACTCTCACACAGCGCTTCTACGGGAACCTTGTGGGTGCAGAGTGTTTCACTTACACATCGTCATTGTCCATGTTGTAGTTAACAAAACTGGTGCTCTCGTGGACGATCTTTGTGGCTTATCTTATCACACGCCAGATCACTGAATCCAACCTCCTTTCTTCAGGGGCTGTGCGCGCTCAAGTGGTGAAAGAGGTGAAGACAGAGACGCGCGACGCCTCCCCAGTCAGCACTCTGGACGAGAAGACTGCGGTCAAGTCTGCCTCCCTCTCCAGATCCTCAGCATCCAAATCCTCTGAGAAGGAGGAGAAGGAGGCTCCACCCAAGAGGCGCACGGACGACTCGGGCCTTCCCCGGCCCCTGCTGTGCTTCATGCCGCCAAAGGAGGGCCGCGAGTGCAGGCGCACCAAGCTGCAGCCGCAGAGTCACCTCTTCTACTACTTCAGTCCCAGGCAGAACCGCTGCAAGGTCTTCTTCTTCCGCGGATGCCACGGCAACCACAACCGATTCAGGAGCAGGACAGAGTGCGAGAACACGTGCAAACTGGTGAGACAATTTCGTGATCTGAAGGAAATTTGGCATAGTGAAACAGCTTCCAAAAGGGAATATCATGAGACTGCATTGAAACATTTCTTGTGTCGTTAGAGGGCTGTCGGCGTTATATAGTTCACACACTCATCCACCTTCCTTTTCAGACAACAATCAAGGAGAGGGGAAGTTAACCGATGAAGAGCGCCGTCTTTTGTTGGTGTTAGTCAGTGTGACAAATCTTGTGCGCATTTTATAATTGTGTGTGACATCGCTTCCTCCTCGTCCGCCACATTCCACACGAATTGGGTCCTTCCCTGATTGGCTTTGTCGCTGCGGCTACTGCTAGTGTGCTCTTTCCTACTGCCTCTGTCTGTCTGTCACTCGTTGCTGATTCAACTTCTCCTGCTAACTTTTTCATTGGCTGGTTTTGCGCGGCACATCGACGTGTTGTAGCGTATGATGCCTACTGTAGGTTAGTGTACCCACCAGTTGTTAATATACCGTAATCTTCGCGTTCTTTCTTCAGTAGGGGTGCCAACTGGGTGCTTTCGTCGTCAGTTATAGTACCATAACAATGTGTGATTTCGAGTACGGTACCGTACGAATGTCTGTTTTAACCACGCCTTACGTTAGAATTTGGACATTGCCGCCATCCGAATCACACCTGCCTCTGCTCTTTCACTGTGTACAGCGGATTTACATAGGTATTTAGTACTATGATACTGGTGTGATTATTGCCACGTCGAGACTTAAGACCACTGTAATGTATTGCATACGTCGCTGTTTGTATTCTCGTTTGTTGCTTGACACCTGTTGGTTGCCTCGAAAAGTGAGACTCTGTCGAGAGAATTTTAATCTGGCAAGTGTTCAGTCAACACTCATCTGCAACTTACCATAACGCAAGCGTTTGAAGTTCTGGCCGCAAGACAGCAGCCACTGATTGACCGTTTGTCCGTTAGCGTGTCTGGCACAATCACACCGCTAGACTGCCACAGTCGACGATTCTGAGCTACAGGGTGGCTGCTCCTAGGCTTGAGATTGTTGGACGGAGACGTGTTTTATAAGTTGTCTGCAGGGCGTAGTCCCTTGTTGTGACCGTGCATGAATTCATTGTCAAACGATGTTTGCGATGGAAATCACTGGCTCGGACTAATGCTGCTCACCAAGCACGTTCCTTGCAGTTTGCACACCGTTCGAACACTGGGTCTCTTGCAAGTGTGAGGCGCGCCCACTCGCATGTCGCTGTCGGCCAAACATTTCGCACCCTCGCCACTCGAGCAGCACCGACGGTCGATCGGCCGTTCTCGACGACGGAGACGGCGCCACAGTACCCGTCGCCGAGAACGTGTTAGACTACGCAGCAGTGTGTCCAATTGTTCTGACGGAACAGTGTTCCGGAACAAAGTTCCCGCTAAATTGTTAACAAAACAAGAACAATTTATATTGTATCACGATTTTCTGGAACAAGAACAAAACAAGAACAATTTGGCGGGCGATTGGAACAGACTGGTTAAATTGTTCCTAAATTGTTCTTTTTGAAATGTGTTGTGTAACAAAATAACACCAATATGACTCAATCGGACCGTAATAGAGGGTCAGGAATGGGACAATTTAGGACTGAAGTTAGAACAGTTTGAGGTATCGCAGACTAGAAATTGTAGGTGCTGTGAATAGTAGTATGTTACGGCTGATGCACCGATGGGGGCTATCTAGCGTCAGCGTTATGCGGACTGGAACAATTTGAGAACAATGTTCCTTAAATTGTTAACAATGTTCCAAGATTTTGATTGGAACAAGAACAAGAACAAAACAATTTATTTTGGACCCCCCGGAACAAAACAAGAACAAAACAATTTCCGAAATATTGGAACAATGGACACAGTACGCAGCGAGCGGCGACGACGACCGTCACCGGCTGCACGGTTCGACTCCATATACTAGCGAATGATGAATACTCAGTACGAACGAATAACGGATAATCATCGCCGCGAATCACTCAGTATCGAATTGCAAACGAGAGATGAAAGAAAGCCACGACGTCCCACTGAGAGAGAGAAAGAAAGAGAACGTGGGAGACTGTGATGCTTTTCTTTCAGTATAAAGGGTCGGTCTCAGCTTCTCGATGATACTGAAAAGCGAGAGGCAAACTGTACACTGTGTTTACGCGCGTGGGTGATCCAAAAAAAGCTGTTGTTTGTAAATACTACAAATACAAATTGAATAAACTGTAAATACAATTGTAATTTTGTATTGTTGTACTGGAGGATTACAAAACAAATAGCAGTATACTCACGGTGTATCCAGTCGGTTGCAATCATGCAATACGCGGTGTCACGCGTTTTAAGGACCACTAGGGTTTAAGTGTTCACTGATTAAGGCCACATGGTAAACTCACCCACAAGGTGTATGCCACATTCTCAGCCATCATCGCTGCATCAAGAGGCGGAGCCGCCTAGGAATTATATTTCGCTCGGCCTCAGCCGAACGAACCCTATCAAGAGCTCGGCGTGCGTACGTACGTACGTACGTACGTACGTTCGTTCGTCACGCTCGCTTCGGGCTTAATAACTCGCTCGTCTGACGTCGTAGGGTGGAGTTGGAGACATCGTCGAGTAGCCTGCGGACTCAAATCGCGCGCTACAGTATCTCAAAGTAGTGTCCATTTTAAGACAAAAGTTGTCCGAACCTAGTCAAATCGCATATCAAAGTGAAGCGCGCTTGAGCTCCTGAGCGCGAATCCGACAACAAAAAGCTTTAAAAGTTTAACTAGAGAGCTACAGTATCCAAAACGCGTCGAAAATTGGAAACGACACGCTTGCTTCGGGCTTAATAACTCGCTTGTCTGACGTCGCTGAGTTGAGTTCGACACATCGACGAGTAGCCCGCGTACTCCTCTCGCGAACTGTGACGTCGACATTATAACAAGTTTTAAAAATTGCGCGCTACAGTATCCCAAAGTAAGGTCCGCGAATAGTCAAAACTTCATCGAACCTAGTCGAATCGCATATCAAAGAGAAGCGCTCGAGCTCCTGAGCACGAATCCGACAACAAAAAGTTTTAAAAGTTTAACTAGAGAGCTACAGTATCCAAAACGCGTCAAAAACTGGAAACGACACGCTTGCTTCAGGCTTAATAACTCGCTTGTCTGACGTCGCTGGGTTGAGTTCGATACATCGACGAGTAGCCCTCGGACTTCTCTCGCGAACTGTGACGTCGACATTATAACGAGTTTTTAAAATTGCGCGCTACAGTATCCCAAAGTAAGGTCTGCGAAAAGTCAAAACTTCATCGAATCTAGTGTAATCGCATATCAAAATGAAGCGCTCGACCTCCTGAGCACGAATCCGACAACAAAAAGTTTCAAAAGTCTAAACAGAGGGCTACAGTAACCAAAACGCGATGACAACTGATCAAATCAAGCTCACAATTAACCTTAGTTTTGCGTTAGATTCCAGTGTCTTTTTTTAAAGTCAGTCTGAAAAGATGATCTTCTTAGTGTAAAGAATTTAACCCGAGCGGTACCAATGTTGCGCAGCAAGACCACTCCAAAAAGTGTAGTCGCGAGGAGAGTCAATGACGCTGCACGAAACCGGAAGGGGCCTTGCTACAATCTCAGTAAAAATTCAAAGCTCAAAACCACTCCGCTTTTTAAAAGAGACTTGTTGTTTATCGTATGACAAACTCGCCGGTTGGTGTATTACGAAACTCCCTTGCAAATTACTTTCCCCCTCGGTAGCCGCTCCTACGAACACTGGGCAACTGTCATTATGTTATGTATCTTAAAAGGTGCCCGCCTTAACACTATGGTGCGTAGGTACGCCCAAGAGGATACATAGGTATGTGCATCGCCAGTTCCAAATTCTCCTCACATATATCGAACGGTCTCCGCTCAGAAGGGCATCGTTGGGTCTTGCCGTAGCCAAGCCGGTCGCCTTATTTGTCAGCAGCATCACTACGACGATCCCCTGTCTTTAAGGCTTGAAGTTGAACTGAACTGGAATGGAATTCGGCTTGGATTGCCGAAATGCCGACACGGGCAATACTGGCCTAACCATACCATAGACTGAGTCAACGCGGCGCTATCAAATGGCAAGTTAGACACGGGTTCGAAAGCCGCCGTCGTCGGGTCGCATGCACAGCAGTAGAAGGCACAAGAATGGATTCACCAAGTCAACCGCAGGTGAAATAAGAGGACTGTTCTGCATAGCACCCTATGCAGTCCTTTGGCTATCGTTTGCCCAGTCAGTGCGCAGCGCAGTATTACACTTCACTCGAGCGAAGATTTTTTGCCGCAACCCATCGCTGACTTTTTAAACAGCCTCCGTCGAATGTCTAGACAGCCATCACAATGTGGCCATTTATGTGCTGGAAAACGACACACGAAAACTTGAGCGGATGTTCGTTGCACAATCGAAGTGAAAGCTCTACGAGTCTGTATCCACGACAAAGGTGGAGGACGCACGCCAGCGGGAGTGGGGCTGGGTCTGAATGAGTGCCCCCAAATTCTGAATGAGTGCCCCCCAAATTCTGAATAAATGCCACCAAAATTCTGAATGAGTGCCCCCAAACTCTGAATGAGTGCCCCCAAAATTCTGAATGAGTGCCCCCAGGACCCAGAGGCGCACTACAACCACGGCCGTGTGAGTAACCTGTCGGGCACAGCCGGCCTAAGCGGGAGGTGAAGTAGCTGGAGGAGTGTTCGCCCCACCCACTGTTTGCACTAAAACTCGGTCGGCGTCGCGCCTGGCGGGTCTCAGCTGAGGCTTAGCGCGACCACCAACAACAGTCACCGGTCGTGTTAAGCCTAAGCTTCGACCCGCCAGACTGCGACGCCGACTGACTTTTGTGAACTGTGGGCGCAGGGCGAGCCTAAGCATTGCCTGATTTCAAAGGAAAATCTTGCTTGAAGGTATGGAGAACGAACACGGTATAACGACTCCCACAGATGAGATTCTTGGCCCCGCGGCTCCATCCACACCGTGATTAGACAGACGCCGCACTTAGAACACGGGGGGCACTCATTCAGAATTTGGGGGCACTCATTCAGACTTTGGGGGCACTCATTCAGAACTTGGGGGCACTTATTCAGATATAGCCCGGGGGTGGCACTTGTGTCTGGTGTTCAATCTTGTTTACCGCGAAACAGTTCTTGATTTATGGTCCATTCTTGCTCTGTTGACCATCTATAGGTAAGGGTACATACGCACCCCCATGTGCAGTCGTGTGACTCTGTTGACGTTTCGTTGACTTTGACGAAAATCTTTAACCTTCCCTGTATGTTTGTCGGTAAGAATGTCTCAGGACTCTCAGCCAGCAGCAAAATGGCAAACTTGTCCACTGCGTTTCGACTAACTCGCTAGTTTGAAACGCTAAACGTACGATGGACCATGATGTGCTCTACCGGCCCACGCGCCGAGTTAGCGCTTCATGACTATGCCTACCATGTACATTTTAAGGCCTCGCTCGGGAAGGTGGTACGTTGCTGATCGCAGTTTCTAGCCGTCGTGGGCGCAGCTTGCCTATTAGATGTCCTGGTCGTCGCAGTAGATCAACAAGTGCTTGACAGTTCCAGAATTCGGCAGTAGCTGAGATGCCAAGAGTCCCCATCATTCTTGCCTCTGTCGTGCTGTCAACGGCTTCTCAGTGGCGCACTGCTGGAGCCTCTGCGGTTCTTCACCCCCTGAGACGCAGGATCTCTCACTAATCGCGGCCATCTACCACAAAATCCAGAACATAGGCTTGGCCACCGTCGAAGAGCGTCGGCTACGTGGCGTGGCCACTACGCGCGCGTGCTCCATCGCGTGGTCGAGCAGTGGGTGGCCCACGAGAAGGCGCGTGGTCGCGTGACCAGCCATCAACTGCTGGAGAAGCTGGCAGTGCTCCAGCAGCGTCTGAAGGCGTCCTCACAGGGGGCAGCTCCCTAAGCTTGATGGCAAGAAGAAGCTAAGAGGTCGCCTCTTTCGCGGCATGATGCACCACGTGGACTTGGTGCACCGCGTGCGCTCTACGCGCCGGTTGTAAAGAAGTCACGCAACTACACCATCAGAAGCCATTCGGCTTAACTGGTGAAACGCGGAACTGAGATAGCAACCCTAGAACGGCTAAACGCTGTGGGGATTCCAAGAAGTCATTTCGGTGATACATTCGATGCTTGCTGGCCTTGCGACACTTTGGGTGGCATTGCGGTAGTGAATCCCGCCCACTTGCCTTCTTGATTGCCTGACCGCCCACCGACTGGGACAAGGAAGTGATTGCTTTGTTTTGAATGATGATGTTCAGAAAAGTTTCCTATAGCGGTCATCCCCGCACGCATTTTTTACGGTACTTGTTTCTCCTCCGAAGCCAGTTCGTTTTACTGTGTATGACGTGAGTAATGCCGCATAATGCCGCAATGGTCTAGTGATTCGACGACAGTGGTGGGGGTAGGGGAGGAGGTAGAAATACACCGTTGGTGGAGAGTCTAGACAGCTGAAACCTGAAGGTTATGTAAGGTCTCAGGGGGGTCCAAAGAAACACCCGTCTGAAACGTCGCGTCCTTCAAACGGTGGTTTCCGGCTGAGTGTGGTGCAGTGCAGCTTATGGCTTTGGGTTTGCGCATAAGGCGATTAAGCTAGCCCTTTCGTGCACAGTTGCAAGTAGGTGGTCACCTTTTGACGGGAGGTGATCATCTTTTGAAAAAATTTCGAAAGGTGAGCAGCCATTTGAGTTGACATGAAAAGGTGATCAGGTAGATGAGAGACGTGAACATAATTCTGACTGTTCGGCAAAAGTATGATCAGGCATTTGCTAAAAGGCGCAGCAGACGGTTAGTATGTTCCAACATTCATAGTATGCTCATGCATTCGTAGCACTCAGTTACACAACCATGGGAATGGTGATGAGAATAGACAGACTGAAAGAAGTGATCACCTTTAAGCTAAATAACAACGTATGTGAGGGTAAGAAAAGGAATCATCATTGTTTATCATTGTTCAGAAGTCAAGTGTTGATCTTCAGTCATCCATGGCTTGAGAGGGCAAATGGGAGGATGGTCCTTGATGATCATAGCAGTAGTGTGACTCTTGTAGCTTAGCTGCGTAGACAACCACTTTGATGGCATGTTTGATGGTGGCTGTTGACCAAATAGAATATGAATAGGAATGAAAGTTACAAAAAGAAGTAATGGGTTCATTGAACGATAGTGTAAAAGTTCTCACTTGACAGGATTGAGCAATTCATGGATTTCTTCCCATATCTCGATGGCGCCATGTAAAGATTCTCCATGTTCAACGATGAAGTCGAGGGGATGGGAACCGAGAGAAGATAGACAAACTGCAAAATCGGTGTAAATTGTGCAGATGTCAAATGGTCATGTATAGCTAGGAGATAGCTTCCGTCAGTGGGGAGGGAGTATCCATTATCCTAGTGTCCAAGCTGGATGGGTCACGGCATGTCGATGCTCAGAGCACTCTAGCCAGGGCACAGCTGGTCATTGCAAGCAACCCTCTGCCAGTCCAGAACACGCTGCAATTCATCTGTTGTCTTCTGACAGACAGCAGAAGCAAAGTGTGCTCACCCTTTCTGAGTGTGCTCACCATTTTGTGCCTTCGCATCGACGCACTCCTCTAGGACTCTGTGCCAACATCGTTGAGCTGCTCCATCCACCACCTTCTGCTTCGAGTCAGGGTCATTAACAACAAGGTCATGCCTGGCCTCTTTTCCACCAATGGGGACTCTTCTAACACTTCCTCATCTCTTGGTACCCCCTGCATTTCAAGGAGCTGGACAACCTCACTTGTCAGAAGTACCGTGGAGCAGAGGGCAACTGCGCGCCTTTTTGGGAGCAGTGTTTTGCTGGTGAGGTCTACCTAAAAATAATAAAACCAATGAATTGAGGAGGCACATAGTTTGTGGCACATGTGAACCGCAAAATGTATGTTACAAAAAGTTTTGTAAGAAGGGCCTCAGCAGCAAGGAGCTTTCATCAGGCCTGCAGGAGCTCTTTCACATCATCAGCCCTTGTCAGGATTTGAACCACCCTGGCTGCGCGCATGACATGCGCGCATGCTACCACAACACTACCACTGTGTGCTTACACCATTCATTTAAGACAATAACTACCAACCTAGATTACTGCCACTACGGTGTTCGTGACTTAGGGAACATGATCATCTTTTGGTCGCATGCGTTTTGCTGTTGCAAAAAGACATACAGCTGCAAAAAAATTAGCCTCAATCGCAAGAGCATGTCATCACATAGCCCTACGGTGGCCTTTATCGTCATCAGCTCATGGGAGGATTTAAACCCATGCGTCGCGCGCATGACAATCACATGCCTTAGCAACATGCCTTGTGGCCGCCTGCAGGCAAACTTAAAGAGGGAGTGTTATTCACATGATTGGCTACACTTATGGGTGTGCACTCAACAGAAAGTATGATCACCTTGTCGTGTTCAGTGAAGTGGAAGATCATGCTGAAGCTGGTCAATGATGGCTTAGCATGCTGGTCAATGATTATGGCAATTTATGAAATTTGTGCACAATAGAACCGTCGCCTTAGTGCCAGTCATCTACTGATGAGGTCGCGCTGGCACTTCGTAGCTGAGTCTAGATCTAGCGACCGAAACTCAGCTAACGCTTGTCGTTTGTGAACTTTTTGTGCAAAATATAGAAATTAGGTAGCTAGTGATCGTGATACTTCACGTATTCAATTAGCCAAGGAGCTGTGGCCTATTCTTCTGCGATTACTCGGCCTTCAGTATCAGAGAGCATTACATGGGACCAGTGGGCCAATTGTCACATGGCTTGCATTACTTGCTATACTATGCATTGACAACCACTTGCTCATCTTTTGCCTTCCAGTGACCAGATGAGGACAACCAACCGACGCCACATGAAATCTAGGAACTGGTCTCTAGGGGCTGGCTTCTCGTTTTTGCTTCAGGCAGCATTGGTAAACACCACCATTATCTACAAGCACTATCACCCCAATTGGAACAACTCTGACACAAAGACCCAACTGGTCGATCGCAGTTCTGATTGCACCACTGTGACTGAGAACCCTTCCCGAGCCATTCCCAATCACACAAGAGACGAAATAAGGAAGCTGTGAACGAAATTACATTTGGGCCACTTTTCCCGGCACTGTGATTACACGTCTAGGAAATGTTGCATCATTCACCCACAAATCAACAAGGGTCTTCAGTCTAAGACAACGTCTTACTGTAGCATTTGCTGGGTGTAACTGCACACCACTGCTCAGGCCGGTTCTGCGATTACATGTTTCAAACTGCAAGTCTTTCCACACATCAGAGTCCATTTCTCCTTCCACTCTCTGAACTTCTTGTGAACCCATTTTTATGTTGCCATGCTGCTGTAATTGCGATTTAGTGCCTGACTTATGTGTTTGCTTCCGACACTAGCCACTCTTCCTGTTTCAAACGGTGATCATATCATTGTGGTGGCAGCTTGCAGTCAGCACCAAACTATGTTCTGAACTTCAAGTTATGATCACATATTACTGTGCTTTACCAACTTCACAGCATATGGTTGATCACCTTTTCAATTCTCTTCAGCCACTGTTCAATACTTCCAATGACTGATCAGCATTTTATACTCCCTGAAAAGCATGATCACCCGATTGCCCACAACACAAAAGATGATCACGTCGCCCGCGCGTGGGTCTGACAGACCCACCTGTGCACCAAAGGGCTAGCCCTGGCACAACGACTCCTCTTCATCAAAACAACGATTATTCCGCGTGAACTGGCATCAGTATGTTTACAACTAAGCGACCATTTTAGCTCGATGCGTCACTCATTCCTCATTCCATTTTCAGCAGCCGACTTCATTCATAGACCGTGCAATGAGAAGAGTGGGGCATTTTGCACAATGAACCTTCCCAATTTCAAGCCTCGACGGCCAAGGCCTGCGTCACGGCTTTGCACCTGCGTTCAACTTCTATTTCCATAGCAATATTGGTAGTATACCAGCAATAAATCCATGATATTGGAAGCCTCGAAACGGCGTACTTACGTACCCAACGCCTCTCTGCGTACATATGTATCGTAGAAGTAGGTAACGTAGTATCGAGTCTAACAGAGATAGCAGTCCTACACATGCTAGAGGTTACAGTGAGTCTAGAAGCTCTAAGGCTTCAAGTATTGAATTAGTAGTTCTCGGAATCCGTTTCCATTAAAAAACTGGCGGTTCCAACTCTTCTGTTGAGTTTTCTTTGGCATGCGTGGCTTAAAGGTTTCAATACTACAGTATTACAGTCCTGTCTCCTCTGGCTTGACTGTTTTCTGGACTGTTTTCTGGACTCTCAGTCTCGACAATGTTGCGCCAGATAGGTACATGGATAGCGCGGGTTCTTGGGAGGGGGAGGGGTGTATTACCGTACTTTGTGCGGTGTCCGGCTACTCCACCACAGGCCCATTAATGAATAGTTAGCTCGGTAAGTGGAGGCGTGAAACCTCTATTGCTAGTTCCTACTCCTGCTCCTCCCCGGCAGCTTTCTGTGGTTTGTGGGTGCTTGTTGACGATTGCAGACTATTTATGCGAACTTGTTGATCTCAGTTTCTAGCCGTCGTGAGGGCAGCCTGTCCTATTAGATATCCTTAGTCGTTGCAGTAACCCAACAAGTGCTCGACAGCTCCAGAATTCGACAGTACCGCCCAGATGCCGAGAATCGCCAGCATTATTGTCTCTGCCATGCTGTCGACAGCGATCTTCTCCATGGCGCACTGCTGGAGCCTCAGCGGTTCTCCATCTCCTGAGACGCAGGATCTCTCCCTAATCGCGACCATCTACCACAGAATCCAGAACATGGGCTCGGCCACCGCCAAAGAGCGTCGGCTACGCGGCCACTACGCGCGCGTGCTCCATCGCGTGGTCACGCCGTGGGTTTCCACGAGAGGGCGCGTGGTCGCGTGGCCAGTCGCCAACTGCTGGAGAAGCTGGCAGAGCTTCAGCGCAGCCTGAAGAGCGTCCTCACGATGCACCGCAGGGGGCAGCTTCCTGAGCTTCAGGGAAAGAAGCCGATGAGAGGGCGCCTCTTTCGCGGCATGATGCACCACGTGGACTTGGTTCACCGCGTGCGCTCTACGCGCCAATTGTGAAGGCTCGTCCACGCGAGAGTGTTGAATGAAAGACAGTTGGCATTGCCAAACTGTCCTGTGCGATGCTATTGTATTTTGTTGAGCCGTGCTCGCCATCAAGCTTACCGAGAAGCGATTTCTGTGATGTATCCATGTTGATTCAACGCTTGCTGGCCAAGTGACGAGCTTGTTCTATTGTTGTGCCACACCAGAAGTCATTTCTAGTTGTATAGCTGGGCCTCTAGCCTGAAGCGGTAGCGCGAGTACATTTAATAATATCTAGTGGGTGGGCAGGCAGGTTGAAGCGGCGTAGGAAGGCCGTCTAATCACGTAGCGAACAGCAGTCACGTCAAACGGTAGGCGATTTGACAGGCTTGCGCTTCTCGACGACTGGCACAGAGTTGTTATGCTATACCGATATATAGGGGCTTCTTCTTGTTGTTTTGATCTGGAAATTAGTCGGTCTCAGCGCACCAGCCGATTAACTCGGCTGAATGGGCGCGGACTAGTGAGTAAGCGGCAGGAGTGTGCGTACAAACCTCCCTCCCCCCTCCTCTCTACCCCCCCCCCCCTGCTGTCATAGACGGTGGTACGTGGGTGGATGAAATTGGAGTAAGAAGATGTCCCTAAGGAATCAGTCACAGAAACGTTTGCGTGGCTCGACTAAAACTGTGCGTCAGTTGAGTCGGCTGTCTTTGGCACCGTCACTTGCAGATAATAGTAAGAGCGTTGTGCACAGTTTAATTAAATCAGGCTTGGAACGAACGTCAAGTGTTCGCCAAAACAGCGCACCGCCCCAAAACGTTTACGTGGATTGACTCAAGTAGTGCGTCGCTTGAGTCGTCTGCGTTTGGCAGCGCCACTTTCAGCCAATAGTAAGACGGTTGTGTTGTAGGTTAATTAAGTTAGACTTGGCACGAACGTCCCCCCGTCAAAACAGAGGCTTTTGTTTTTCAATGCCAGGCCTCCCCCCCCCCCCCCCCCCCCCCGCCTGCATACGCGCCTGTATACGTCGTTTCACCAGCTGCATACGCACTATCTCTCCCCCCCCTCTCTTATCACCGTACCACCGCCCCCCCCCCCCCCGTTTCTATCACCCCCCCCCCCCCCTCTCGTTCAGCGTTTCATACAATACCACAATGCATTGTTGTATAGTTGTATAGTATGTTATAGTATAGCATACTATACAATACAACAATTCCTTGGGCATTTGTTGTACAATACTATACTATACAACAATTGATGTCATTTTTGGCATACTATAACATACTATACAACAATTCGATCCTATACAACAATGCAATGTTGTATAGAATTGCGGAGTTGTATGCATCAAAATGACGCTTAGACGGCTTCCAAAACTCAAGTATGGTCACAAATCCAGTGTTTCTGTGGCGATTTGGCCCGATTGGAAGTTGATTTTGTACTGAATTGTAGAGCTATGCTCAATTTTCGCGTCTGAAATCTTACACTCAGGTGACATTATTCAGCCATTTCCAATTTGCCGTACAACAATTCATATTGTTGTACAATACAACAATTGAAATTCCAGAGGCCATACTATACTATACAATACAACAATTAATTTCGGAGGGTTATACAATACTATACTATACAACAATGCAAAATTCTCGGCCAATACTATACTATACTATACAACAATTAAAATGAATTGTTGTATGAAACGCTGCTCTCGTTGTGGACGCCTGCTATTGCGCCTTCTGACCTTTGCAAGCCCGCCAAGTAACGTTACGTAGGCCCTTCAAGACCTTTGCATGCGTGTCCTGAGTCACACCACAACAGTCGACAAGAAGAAGCAAACATTGCGTATGTAGTAGCGTCCTTTCTGCGCAGCACCCACTAGCAGGTGAACCCACTCGGGCCGTCTTCCGTGCGTCGCCAATAAGGTCGTAGGCGAGCGACTAGTAGTAGGTACCAACAAACCTTCTTGAATGAGTCGTCGACCAAACACGGCTTCACCTGCCCTATGGAAAGAGGATAAATTGGTTGCAGGGGCGCCCGCTTTTCATTGAGATTTCTCAGCCACGCCTCTGTGCTTCAATCCCATTCATCATCACAAATGTCAGTGGTGATACATAATTGGGCCCATGGCATTTCGCTGACCGCTTCGGCCAATTTCTTTCAATGATGGGGTGTCGACTTCAAATCACAAGCTGCACTATCCCATGATGGCTCTTCTAAGTGGCGCGCTTGCCTAACACTTGCGAAAGCGTCCATGACACTTCGTTATCAAAATCATTCAGTGGTCCACTCGCACAAGGCAGATGGGAACACCTGGTCGGCCACTCTTCCAAGCTGCGTTCGCCGCCATTGTGCTCTGTGCCCACTGCGCCACCCTCAGCCATCGCCCAGCGCCCGTGGACATTGCCCACCTGACGGCCATCCAACAGAGAATCAAAGGAATGGGCTCAGAGACCCATGAAGAGCGCCGTCTGCGCGGCCACTACGCCAGCGTACTGCATCGCGTGGTGGCGCTGCAGCTGGCGCGCGAGAGAGCGCGTGGGCGCGTGGCCAGACGCCAGCTGATGGAGCAACTGGAACGGCTCCAGCATCACCTGAAGAGCGTCCTCACGCTGCACCGCAGGGGGCACAACAAGCAACGAATAGCGCCCGGGAAGCAGCGGAGGGAGCGCTACTTTCGAGGCATGATGCACCACGTGGACTTGGTGCACCGCGTGCGCGCCGGCTGATGAAGGTGGATGAGAACTGACCTGACCACGCTGCTGTGACGACAGAGAGTTGCCGAAGTTCAAAATTGCCAAAAGAATGGATGAGTAATCTCGCTCACGCAACCGCGTACATAGGTTTGCCCGACGCTTGCTGGTCAAGTTACAATGTTTTGTGTTGAAGTGTGACTGGTTAGCCCATTTTGCGTCGATCATGGATGGACGCTGGTGAATGAATGTCGACCCAGTGGGTCTGCCCAATGGAGCTACGTGCTGCTAAATGAAATGTGAGACGAACGCAGAACATGCAGCGCGAAACCGCTTGACAGGTCTGAGAACGCGATAAATTTGGGAACGACGAAACCTACATGTAAATAATCATTACACGGCTTCTTGAAAACCAGGTTGAAACCGCCAAAGCTCTGTGGTTTGATGAACGACGATAGTTATGTCCACATCCTTCTGGGGCAGACGAGTCCTTCTGTAGCACAGTTTGCAGAAAAGATAAAATTCCTTCTCTGTCTTATCTCCTGCCACCATATACAGCGTTGAAACGCCTAGTAGGTACACAGGTACACCGAGCAACGAGCAAGCGTGCTCTTTCTCTGTCTTTCCGCCTCTGACTGTACATACATGCAAGCGAGCGGTGAACAGTAAGAAGCTCCTACTAAACGCTTGCGACTGAACATACATAGTTTGGGCACATAAACTCACTATGGGCTTCTTTCAAGTGTTCGATCGGGTTTCCCTGGCTGTGGCCGCCAGCTCGCTTGGAGAGCAGCTGATCGTCTCCATTCAGGCGATCTACTATGTCAAGGTGAAGCAGTGGGCTTATTTTGATGGCTCTGTACTATGTACATAAAACTGTACTACGTACACTGTACATTACAACTGTACTACGTACACTGTACATTGCAACTGTAAAAGGGGGGGGGGGGCGGGGGGTGAGGGGGAGCGAGTGGTTGGTTTGTGGCAATGTGTGGAACGCACTTCAATGGCAAACGTTGTCTGTCATAATAGGAGATTGAAGTTTGGGCCTTTCAAAGGTTTTCCTCTACCACTACGGGCTGGACGAGGCGTGGCTGACTGCCGCTCAAGTTGTCTTTCTCATATGGAATGCCGTCAACGATCCCCTGTTTGGAATGGTCCAGGTTAGTCGTCGCAAAGCGTAGTAATTGTCTTCGTTGTCATCTGGGCAGTTCAAAACTGCGATACTGCAATATCTGAACGTGCGAGCGACTCGTCATCTTTTAAACAGAAATGAGAGTGAAGTGTCTTCAGAGTTGTCACAGGCGTGGGCAACCAAGATTGTTGTTGTTCAGAATGCTCCAGCCATTCGTTCCGCAGTGAAACGAGTATGCGCAAGCAATGCGCGCAAGTACTCGTATGTACGCATTAACAGTACAGCATGACTACACTGTCAAACGACTAGTGATGGCAATTTTCAAATTTGGAAACTGGGTAAGTACAGGTAAGTATACCCAGTTTCCGATAAAACTGGGTAAGTAAAAGTAAATTTACCCAGTTTTTACCCAGTTTTAAAACTGGGTAAAACTGGGTACCCAGTTAATTTTAGCGATTTCTGGGTAAGTAAAACTGGGTACGGGCGAATTTTGGCAATTTCAAAACTGGGTAAGTAAAACTGGGTATACCCAGTTAAAATAAACTGGGTAAAACCGGGTAAGTACTTACCCAGTTTCGAGTTGCCATCCCTACAAACGACCACTTAACTGCAACAACACTTCGTCTCTGGTATCCCCTTAGATCCTGCTGGGTTAGCAGTCGCTTCACCGCTAACTCGCTAACTTGGTTTTGCGGTTGAAAACCTGCTGAGGAGTGCACCGCCAACCCAAGTTAGCCAAGTTAGCAGACGTCTGCAGACGTCGCCAGATCTAAAGGGGTATCCCTGTACTGTTTGTTGTGCATGGGGGGCGCTTCATTTAAGCTCACACACTTCCTGCTTACGAAAGTGGCCTTTCGCTTTGGTGTGGGAGGAAGCGCTTCAGTTGCGGAACGAATATAACTGAAGCTCTGACAACGGGCAATCGTGAAGTAGTCACACCCCATGCCCTTAATCCAGGACATCGGCTGCGGCAGTCACTGGAGCGTGGCCTGGCTCCGGGTCCGTCGCAAGGTCATCCTCTTTGGGGCGCCCTTCATGGGGCTCACCTTCCTGCTCTTCTGGTTTCCGTGGGGCATTTCCCCTCCAGCGCCCCAGTGGTTGGTGGGACTCCATCTGATCGGAGCCCTGGTCCTCTACGACACCCTCTACACCTTGATCTTCGCTGCCCAAGCGGCCATGATCGCTGAGGCCACCACCAGGCACGCTGGCAGGGCGAAAATCGTGCTGTTTATGGAACTGGCGGGATTGCTGGGTGAGAGTTGCATTTTCAGATTGTTCCGATTAGGTATCATTCAAGAGCCTCGAAGCAACTAAGCGTCTTCAGGCAGCTTTGTTGTCTTCCCGGTGGATCATTTGTCGAAGAACGCGGCTGACTTCACCGTCTTCCAGCTCTGTTGCGTGGCTGTGGCCTTCTGCGCCTCACTCACCTTCGTCTTCACTGGACTACTGGGATACGATGAGGCAGCGCAGGTGCGAAAACTACAGTATGTGGGGTTGAGGTATTTTCCTGGAAGACCAAAATTTTGCTAAGTCTCCAGACTCGAAAAATTTCGAAAACTTGTGCATACTTGTGACAGTGTTCACTTCAGCTGCCACTGCTGAGGAGAGTGGCATACGAACCTATATGTTCATGTGCTTTTGAGGGATGGGAGGAGAGGCACGTTGCACTCGCACAGATTATGGAGGTTGTGGATGTTGCGCACACGCAGGCAGTAACAAGTACCGGGACCACAGATTGTCAAGTTGCAGGACGCAATCTCTCTAAACTTCAGTGATGGAACCCTTTCTCTATTTCAGGTCACAGAGTACGAGATGAAGCATGCCACCAGCGTCAGTTCCATAAAGCGCCGAAGTTTCCTGAAGGAGGCTTGGAGGGATGGAAAGCAAGTGCTGGCCAATGGCAACTTCTGGTCTGCCGTGGGTGGGAATTTCGCCCACATATGCCGCAACATCGCCGCTGACAACTTCCTCAACATCTTCACTGAAGCTCTGGTGTCTCCTAGTGGACTACTGGCCTTGTGCTCTGTCGAATTGAGCCTCTTCTATCAAGCCTGCAAGACTCTTCCCAGAGTACGCTGGAAAGTTTCCGCTGCGCTACATGCGCGCGACCATCTGAACAGCAGTTATTGCTGCATTTCTTTGTCTAGCTCGTTCTCCTGGCTGTCTACCCACTGCTGAGATACGCCGGCGCTTGGGCTGTACAAGTCAGTTTCGCAGCGCTCACACTGCTCAATTGCGTGGTCGCCCTCTGCTTCGGACGGGGGAGTCACCTGGCCGTCGCTGTCTTCATCGTCTTAGAGCAGTGAGAGACACACACCACGACTCCACCAGATTGCCTCACTTCATGCAATGCAACGCATATCATTTTGAATTGTAGCATTCTGACAAGGGGACCCTACCAAATCTATAACATCTTCTTCTCCGACGTCATCGACGACGACATGCGGAAGCACAAGCGCAGGCGGGATCCTATTTCTACAAGGCAGGTTTTGGCATCTCAGATAAAATTGAAGTGTTCGTTTCTTTCAGAGAGCCCATCTCCACCTCGGTCTTCAGCCTCAACGCTCTGTTCACGAAACCGGCCCACTCGATTGCTCCTATCGTGGTTGTAACATTGCTGAATCGCGCCAACTACCATCCGTACCAGGTAGACGTCTTGCAATCAGCAGAATAACTCTGTGGACAAGCGAATGTCGAGTGTATGCAGTGTAAACTCATCTGAATGAAATGTAACCAATGTCCGCTTGCCTGGAAAGCTGCTGTCATCGTTTCAGCTGTTCCAGCAAGATCGTGTCAACAACGGCACTCTGGTCTGCCACAGTCTGCCAGTGCTCAATGGCAGCGTGGCAGGGAACGCCACCTCTGTGGATGGGACGCAGTTACCGGCGACGGCATCCGATTTGAACCACTTGTTCGACTTCATGTTTCTAGTGATGGTGCTGTTCCCTGCCGTCTGCGCCATACTCGAGATGCTCTGCCTCGCTCCCTACGGCCTCAAGTGGCAGCATCGCAAGAGTGATGTTGAAAGTCCATAAAACTTAATTCCCGTAGTGGTGCTCGTTGTCGAGTGCTATACGTATGTACGTAGAGGATGGCTCCGCAAACCGTTGGATTACTGAGATCAGTACATACATACACTTGGTACGCAAGCCACCGTAGAGTTACTCTGCGTCCGCCGGTATACATGCCCGAAGAAGAACTCCATTTTGAACTTTCGCAGCCACCAATTCGCTATGAACCCTTTGTGTGCAACCTCTGCACAGCGAGAGCTTGTCTTGTCGCTTCTATTCACTGCGCTGCAGAGAAGTGTGAAGCTGGTGTACGACCTTGCTATTGGTTAGAGGAAAGCGAAAAGGAAGCGAAAAAGATTTGCGACCAACCGGGAATCGAACCTGCGACCTTATGGGTGTAATCCCCTTTGCTCTACCACTGAGCTATTGGTCTGTAATCTAGTCCACTCCAATTCGCTCTCATAACCCTTACGACGCCACGAAGTCTCACGTAGTCTGACTAATATTCCTCAGTTTCACGACAGCGTGTTTTGTTACTGCAAGCTGCCCAAGACGGCACTTTCGATGGTCGGTTCGAAGCTCTTCCTCTATGCTATTGGCTGGACTATTGGATTGCTATTGGATAACTGCCGCTCAAGTGGTCTTTACTACATGAAATGCCGTCAGCGACCCACTGTTTGGAATTGTCTAGCAAGTCTCCACAAAGCATAGTAAACAGTTGTCATCCATTTGTGCATTGTGCAGTTTCAAAGTCGCGGTGCCGCGCGATCAAAACGAAGAAGCGACGCGTCAGTTCAGCAGAAACGAGAGTGGAGTAAGGTAGGCTGCCTTCCAAGTGGTGAAAGGCGAGTGGCAGTAGGGCTAGGGACTGCTTTTGTCACGACTACTCTGGTTATTCGATTCACAGTTGAAACGTGCGCAAGTACTTGCACGCATGGACACCACAATACGGATGTATGTAGTTTGGTTGGAAGGTAGAGAGGTAGAGTTAGCTGTAAGAGCATTCTCCGACATCGCGCCCGAATGCTTCAACTGAGGGACGAATGTGAGTGCTGCAGAGGATTTGGCAGTTGCTTCGTAATGTAGTTTCTTGCCGCGAAGAAAAACTCCATTTTGGCCTTTCGCAGAAACCAATTCGCTATGAACGCTTTGTGTGCAACCTCTGCACGCACAGTGAGAGCGTGTCTTGTCGCTTTTATTCACTGCGTTCGCTGCGCTCCAGAGAGTGTGAAGCTGGTGCACGATGCCACGAAGTCTCACGTAGTCTGACTAATCTTCCTCATCAGGTTTCACAACAGTGTGTTTTGTTGCTGCAAGCCGCCCAAGACGGCAGCGGCACTTTCGATGGTCGGTTCGAAGGTCTTCCTCTAAGCATTGGCCGGTCGAAACGAGGATAACTGCCACCCTAGTTGTCTTCCTTATAGGTATATGGAATGCCGTCAGCGACCCACTGCTTGGAAGTCTCCACAAAGCATAGTAAGTAGTTGTTATCGACCTGTGCATTGTGCAGCTGCAGAGCTACGGTGCCGCGCGATCAGAGCGATGGAGCGACGCGTCAGCTCAGCGGAAACGAGAGTGGAGCAGGGTACATGTAGGTGGTAGGTTGTCTTCAGACTCAGAGTGCTGAAAGTCCAGGGATAACTGGGATGGGACTGCTTTTGCCCCGAGTACTTCAGTTATTCGTTCTACCATTGAAACGTTTAATACTCGCGCGCATGAACAGCACAATACGGATGTTGAAAGGTAGAGGGGAAGAGGTAGCTGTAGCAGCATCTTGCCTCAGACATCGTTCCCGAATGCTTCCACTGAGGGACGAATGTGAGTGCTGCAGGGGATTTGACGGTTTCGGTGCACCACATTCTTGCCTTGCAGTGATTGCAAACTTCTGCAGGCTATAGCTGATTGTTGCGCATGGGGCGAGCTTCATTTGCGCTTGCGGGGTGAACACTTCCTTCACGACGAAAGGGATCGCTCACTGTCAGCGTGGAAGAAGCGCTTCGATTGCGGAACGAGTGTAACTGACGAATCCCTGACAACTGGTACTCACAGTCCTTCTTGATAATATCACTCAATCCAGGACTTCGCCTGCCGCTGCCTCTCCAGGCAGCTTGGTTGTCTTCCTGGTGGATTATTTGTCGAAGACCGCGGCTGACTTCACCGTCTTCCAGCTCTGCTGCGTGGCTGCGGTGATCCTCACTCACCTTCGTCTTCACTGGACTACTGGGATACGATGAAGCCGCACAGGTGCGAAACACTTGGTAACTATGTGAATGTAGCAAATAGGCAATGTAATTTCTAGCAAGCAACAGAGTGCAGTCAACGGTTTCAACCTGTAACGACAGTCCTCTTTCCGATCTACGTGTGTGATCGCGGGGGGGGGGGGGGAGGGGGTTGGTGGACGTCGCGGATGGTCAAACGATTAACCGGTAGCGTTCTCGATCACACTAAACTCCACTTGTGAAACTTCTTTCAATTCCAGGTCACAGAGTACGAGATGAAGCACGTCAGCAGTGTCAGTTCCATAACCTTATAAGAGCCGTTACACCACAATTTGTGGCGTGACAGAACCCGAGAGCGGCAGTGCCAAAATTGGGGCCCGACACTGTCAGGTGCGTCCGAGCTCAGCGTAACTCCCAGTCCTAAGAAATTTGCCCGAGAGTGGTCGAAAGTAAAGGAAAGTTGCCAGAATCGTTGATGTTGATGCCCGATAGCTACGGAGCGCTGGGTGGCGCCCTGTCACGCGCCCTGTCGCGCGACTCGCTGTGTCGCGCGTGACTGTGTCTGTCTGTGACAGTGACAGTGACTGTGAAGACTGTGAAGACACATCACCAACATCAACAACACAGTATTCGCAGACAGAATCGGCAGTACAACAAAGGTAGCTATACTCAACAATTGGCACGCGCAATAAAATGCAAGCGTCAGTGCTTCTTGTGGAAGAATTCGAAACACATATGCTCTCTCGACAGGTGGAGAGCGACTCCGCAAACGCAACAGTACCAGGACGCGCCCCAGCGTTTGCAGGAAAAGCAAGTTGTGCGGTAACCGCGCTTCAGAGGGGCAGGGAAGTGGCCCAGGTCGAATCTTTTGCGCAGCGACTCGACGTCGTGATTGCTTAGGGATGGCCTATCGCGCTGCTGGATGGATTGCAACACTTCCTCATTCGTCATGAGGACGGGTGCTGCTGCGCGAACAGTCAGTGGGCTGCTCTCCATGGACCGGATCAGCTGCATGATCTCCTTCAGCAGTGTTGTGCTGCCCTTGCTGTTGGGAAACTTGGCGTGGTGTTGCCTGTAGATGACCACAGCCTGGGCGATAGAGGTCTCCAGCAGGAAGAAGAACTCCTCCCAATGGCCACTTGCGCGATTTGAATTGGCGTTTGTCTCTGGCGCGATTGCGGTTCCTTAGTGAAAGGTGTACATAGATAGCTTCTGTTGTCGTTCACACGTCGAAACAACATGGTTACACTTTTAAATACATTTTGTCTACGCCGGCCAGCAGGCGCTCGAAGAAGAAAAATCCGATTGGGCGCCTGTACTTCTGCACTGTCCATTTGTTGTCTGCGTCCTTGACGCGGCGTTTCACCTACAGTTTTGCAGATTTATTTGTTCACTCGTGTATTCCAGTGAATATGGCTACTCTACACCTCGAGTGGGAATGTGTGGTCGGAAGCGGCGGGAGGGTCTCTCATGGATTGCAGCATGGACACTGGGATGGTGTCGCGCCACGTCACAGTGTCCAGCAGGCCTGAATCGTCGTCGCGTAAAACTATTGCCACCCCACACTCGTCTTCATCGCGCATTACCGTCCTCCGTTGACGCCATTAGCGATTCTTCACGGTTGAGCCCGTCCGCCTCCGGGCTTCCTTTCATGATCTCCTTGGGCATCAGACTGCGAGATGGCATCATTGTTCCGATCCAACCCGTGTTGTGGACCTTTGCGAATGGCCAGGCGATGTTGGGCATTGTGTAGGCCCTGTCTGTGACAATTGTGCGCCCCGCTCCCAGATAATTGCGACCCTTCGGTCCCAGGTTGCTGCCAGTCAGGAGGCTGTAGAGGATGGCGGCTGTCCTGCCGCATGCCTCGTCGTATGGGAGGGGGTCTGATGTTGAAATTATTCCGTTGAACATGTAGCCGGTTGACGGGTCGCAAATGGCGTCGACTTTGAGCCCCTGTAGTAGGTTAGAATTCACAATCTTGTTTGTCGTGTGCACATAATTTTAAGCGGACTGTTATGTGCGTAAAACGCCCACCAGCGGATCGGGCTTGCGGGATATGAGGACCAGGAAACTGCACTTGCCCTGAATGGGATGCGTGTTGTTGTCAGGTGGCGACTGAGACAAATGGCTGTGTGTTTAACTTGCCGAGAATTTTTTCATACTTTCGTCAGCTGTGATAAAAGGACCTCCATTTCTCAAGCGCTGATAATTGAGCATTGTGGCCGTCCACATGTTACGGATTTTGAACTGGCTGTCGTACCGCTTCCGGTCAGCTTTGTTGGACCACCCCTGGGCCGCCACCTCGGCAGGGTCGTAGCACCTGAGAGAGAGATACGATGGCGCGGGGTCGGTACAGTATGCACGATACTTGTGCTGCGCTCGGCTGGTCAGCACCTGAAGTGCGTGTAGATCTTGAAGAATTGGTTTCCGCTCATTCCCACAGATCGCACGACACTGTCCGCCTCTAGCCTAGAGAAGTACTCCTTTTGGTCCTTCCCTTGAACGGTCGACATGCGCAGCAGAAGCGCCACCCAGCGCAGCATTGCCGGCCAGTCCATTGCTTGCCAATGCATTCCGTGGACGGACTCCCCGTTGCGGTCAGTGTTAACTAGCACAATCTCGAGGGCGTCCCAGAATATGAGTAGGAAGATGTCCAACAGGGACAGCTTCTCCGTTTCTTGGGGGCGCGCGTTCCCTATGGGAAGCTGCTCAGGTGGCGGCGAGAAGACGGGCCCATCGCGTCTGGCGAGTTTGGGAAACCTGACCCATTTTGGGACATTTTGCGGTAGGACTTCGTCAGCGTCGTCGTCCAGGAATTTGTCACCCACTGGCCACTTTCTCTGCAAACGATTGTTTCTTTCAGTGTGGGCGGGCGTGACAATGCGGCGTTACATGCAGCGTGGACCTTGTAGACTTGGCGGCGCCTCCCCGGTTGCGCTACACCTTCATCGTTTGCGTCGTGGAGCGGCCAGTTGCCTGGGGCGTCGTCTTGCGCTGCTTCGTCTTCTTCCATGCCGCGCTGTCACGTCCGGCCGCGGCGCGCGCTGCTTGCAATGTCTCGGTGTTTACACATATACATACAGGCTTCAGGTCACAGTTCATTGTGTTATGTCTCCAGGCATACTTTCGGTGTTTGACCACTGGTTTGTGCCAGTTGCATTGCTGTCGTTGCTGTGGTGGATCAACTCGCTTACTATTTACTATGGGCGGATACGCACTCCACGTTCACAAAACACAATTGTCGTACAAAGGCAGGGATTGGTGGTTGGTGTGGGCGGGCGCCACGGAGGATCACGGACAGTTTGTCACCCTTCTTTGTACACGCTATACAGTTGCGGGGCTACGCGTGCTGTGCGCTTACTAACTAGTCGCGAGAACAGGCACATCTTGGGGGGGGGTATTGGTTACACGTGGCACACACGATTCCGTCTGTGAATGGGGCGTGGAGGCGGCTGGTGTGGCACACTTACTTACACAACTGCACAGGCGAGTACTTACTTACAAAACTGCAAAGGCGAGTCTACTGCTTACTTTGGTGACGTCGAATAACCTGGGGGGGCAGGCTGGTTGTGCGTGGTGGGGTTTGCCGCCCGTGCGTGGCCCTCAAATGGTCGGCGAGACCCCCTGCGGAGGGGTGGCAGCCGTGCAGCTGGGGTCGGAGTCGTCCACATCGAACGCGCTGCTCGACTGCTCGCAGCTCGCCATGTAGGCCTCCGAGCCGTCCAGGTTGAAGGACTCGAGGCCATCCGCCATCACGTCCTCGATGCTGTCGTCTCCTGGGCCGCTGTTTTCTTGGGTCTCGGGCACCAGGCTGGCGTTGTGGTCGTCCTGCAGCGAAACTGTGGCACATGCCTGCCGCACACTTTACCATGTCACATCGCAACAATTCAGTACGTCTTTGGTGTCCCCCTTGACGCCCACACCCCTGACGGCGGCCTCCAGCGCCTCCATGATGGCGTCTGCAGACGCGGCCGCGTAGATCTCCTCCTGGCGGCCATCCGTGGAAGAGGCGCTGGACTCGTCGCCGGGCTGGCGGGTGCCATCCTGCAGAGTTGAAGATGTTCGGTGCTCTGCCAGCTACATATTGTTGCACATTGTCACTATCGCACATGCTCTGCGTCGCACCTCTTCCTCTTCCTCCTCTTTGGTGTACGGTGGGAGGTTCTCCTCAGGACATGCCTGCTCGGTTGCCGCTTTGCGGGGGGTTGTGACACTCCCCTGGCCGTTGAAGAAGACCGTCGTGCCCTTCGCCAACGGCGAAGGCGGTGGAGGCGGCCCGCGCGGCTTGGGCGGGGTCGTCTTGCCGTCTTTCGCCTGCTGTGCCGCGCGATTCAAGTTTTGATTTGTGGGGGTCTCGTGTGTGTCGTCGTGTGCACCTTTGCGTGAATGGGCAGGTAGAGTCTCACATCCTTCACGGCGATCTGTGGCTGGGTGACCACTTGGATGGGCGAAGGTGGCGGCCCCGAGGGAGCCTCCCTGCTTCGGTCTTTCGCCTTGGCCGTTGCGCAGTCCAGCAGCAGCTTAGCCGTTTCGTATGTCTGTAAAAAGACGCACTTTTTCTCGCAGTTCGTCGACCAAGCGACGTGGTGCGCCATCTCACAGCGATGGCGCGCCCTTTGGCCTCTTC
The DNA here is from genome assembly GCA_030248115.1 of Linhomoeus sp. GSCO2_2. Taxonomy (NCBI): domain Eukaryota; kingdom Metazoa; phylum Nematoda; class Chromadorea; order Monhysterida; family Linhomoeidae; genus Linhomoeus; species Linhomoeus sp. GSCO2_2. Next base: position 32,714 of record JASAMZ010000941.1, on the reverse strand, counting down.
CTTGCGTCTGACGGGGCAAAGCGCCAGGTGATGGAGGGCTGCGTAAATTGGGCACTCCTTCGAGCACCAGATGCACCGCAACTCCTGTCAGCGTTTAGCACACCTCACTATTCACTGTGTTCACTGCTTGTTGTTTGTTATGCACTATGCATTGTGCCACACTTCAACGTGCCACCGCGTTGAAGTGTGGCACAATTCACTATTCATTCTGTTCAGTGATTCTTCTGCATTGTGCACTATGCATGGAGCCACACTTCAACTGGCCTGCCACGTTGAAACGTACCTACACCCTTTCCCTACGTGTGCTTACGGTGGGGTCTTGCGCGTGCTGCCTGGCGCCGGCGGCTGGTTGGGGCTCCTCTTCCTCCTCCAGGTCCCCGTCGTCGGTGCCGAACGAGTAGTCCAGCTCGTCGTCGTCGTCCGCCATGGATGGCTCCTCTGGGTCGTAGTTGGGGTCCTGGTCTGCAACGGGACGATGGCTGCCTGTTGCGTCGTGGTGGCATTGCGCATTGTCTATTTGGTGCTGCTGTGTGTGCTGAGCTGCCCTGTGTTGCTCGCAGAGCTCGCCCACCCACCACTGTCGTCCCCGGGGCTGTTGTCTCTGTCGTCGGCTCCCTGGGAACTGCAGGGGTCCACAAGACTGACCGGGCGCGCCGCTCTGTTGCGGCTGGCCTGTGGGCGGTGCGACGTTCCTGGGGTGGTTTCGATGGCGTGGGTGGCTCCGCTGCGCGGAGGCGGGGCTGAGGCACCCCTGGCGCCGATCCCGGGGAGCAGTCCGGGTGGACCCTGATGGCCGAACAGAAGTTTGGGCAGGTGTTGGCCGGCTGTGGGTGGGGTCTGGTGGCTCGGCGAAGCCTTCTGCTTGCCGCGGCCTCTGGGCGGGGTTTCGGCGGCCTGCGTGTCGCCACCCGTCGTCTCGATGCCAGCGGCGCGAAAGGCCTCCTCCTCCTCTGTAAGTGGGTGGTAAGCGTGCCACTGTGCCGTGCTTCGTTTTGCAATGTTGTCTAGTTGAGTTTTGCATACCGACGGTGACCAGGTCGGCGTCACGCACGTCTTCCTCGTCGGAATCGTACATGTGGCCGAGCACTTCGCGCCTCGCCTCGCGTTCAGCTTTGCTGCGCCGGACGGCCACTCTGGGCTCTGAACAAATCCTGGTGAAATGCCTGCCGCGGGTGTAGTGTTCGTGCACATCCGACTGCACCTGTGGCAGTGTCACCTTCCATCCGCGCAAGAGGGGCAGCCATTTTTGTCCGGAATCTGGCACCACTCCGTCTGACGAAGGGACTTGGCCAACAGGGCCGATGCATCGCCCGCCGATGGCCGCATACCCATCATTTCCAACCCCATAAATTTGGTGCCGCCGGGGAGAGGTTTGGATCGCCCACGAATTCACCACCCGACTCGGCTACCGAGATGTTTTCTCTTTCTCTTTTACGAACCGAACACTGCACACGCGCACACGCGAAAACCACACGCACAACAACCGGCCTGCCGCGTCTTCCTTCGCTATCGAGTAGCCTGGGCGGGCGGGCGCGGCAGGTTGGGAGGGGGGGGGGAAGGGGCCACCCTCTTTGCCAATAGTATAAATTGCGAAATTGCGCTCAGCCGGGGAGGGAGCGCGCCGCCCGACATGCCGTGATGGCTATTTCACGTTTCCATCTTACCCATAAATGGGAACCGTTACAGCGTAACACTTACACGTACGCGTTTCACCGTGACACTGATATTTTGGCTTGAGACTGACAACGGTTCCACCCGACATTATTCCTCCCTTGAGTCCCACCCACGAGTTGCAAACTGGGGGGTGCCAGAAGCTCCTCTGGGATGCCTCAGGGCCACCCGGTATTGTCGGGTGGATTCGACAAGCCTTCACCTCTCGGGCTTCAAAACGTCACGTTGTCACTGAGCGACGGCTCTTGTAAGGCTGCTGAGATACGCCGGCGCTTGGGCTGTACAAGTCAGTTTCGCAGCGCTCACACTGCTCAATTGCGTGGTCGCGTGCTGAATCGCGCCAACTACCATCCGTACCAGGTAGACGTCTTGCAATCAGCAGAATAACTCTGTGGACAAGCGAATGTCGAGTGTATGCAGTGTAAACTCATCTGAATGAAATGTAACCAATGTCCGCTTGCCTGGAAAGCTGCTGTCATCGTTTCAGCTGTTCCAGCAAGATCGTGTCAACAACGGCACTCTGGTCTGCCACAGTCTGCCAGTGCTCAATGGCAGCGTGGCAGGGAACGCCACCTCTGTGGATGGGACGCAGTTACCGGCGACGGCATCCGATTTGAACCACTTGTTCGACTTCATGTTTCTAGTGATGGTGCTGTTCCCTGCCGTCTGCGCCATACTCGAGATGCTCTGCCTCGCTCCCTACGGCCTCAAGTGGCAGCATCGCAAGAGTGATGTTGAAAGTCCATAAAACTTAATTCCCGTAGTGGTGCTCGTTGTCGAGTGCTATACGTATGTACGTAGAGGATGGCTCCGCAAACCGTTGGATTACTGAGATCAGTACATACATACACTTGGTACGCAAGCCACCGTAGAGTTACTCTGCGTCCGCTGGTATACATGCCCGAAGAAGAACTCCATTTTGAACTTTCGCAGCCACCAATTCGCTATGAACCCTTTGTGTGCAACCTCTGCACAGCGAGAGCTTGTCTTGTCGCTTCTATTCACTGCGCTGCAGAGAAGTGTGAAGCTGGTGTACGACCTTGCTATTGGTTAGAGGAAAGCGAAAAGGAAGCGAAAAAGATTTGCGACCAACCGGGAATCGAACCTGCGACCTTATGGGTGTAATCCCCTTTGCTCTACCACTGAGCTATTGGTCTGTAATCTAGTCCACTCCAATTCGCTCTCATAACCCTTACGACGCCACGAAGTCTCACGTAGTCTGACTAATATTCCTCAGTTTCACGACAGCGTGTTTTGTTACTGCAAGCTGCCCAAGACGGCACTTTCGATGGTCGGTTCGAAGCTCTTCCTCTATGCTATTGGCTGGACTATTGGATTGCTATTGGATAACTGCCGCTCAAGTGGTCTTTACTACATGAAATGCCGTCAGCGACCCACTGTTTGGAATTGTCTAGCAAGTCTCCACAAAGCATAGTAAACAGTTGTCATCCATTTGTGCATTGTGCAGTTTCAAAGTCGCGGTGCCGCGCGATCAAAACGAAGAAGCGACGCGTCAGTTCAGCAGAAACGAGAGTGGAGTAAGGTAGGCTGCCTTCCAAGTGGTGAAAGGCGAGTGGCAGTAGGGCTAGGGACTGCTTTTGTCACGACTACTCTGGTTATTCGATTCACAGTTGAAACGTGCGCAAGTACTTGCACGCATGGACACCACAATGCGGATGTATGTAGTTTGGTTGGAAGGTAGAGAGGTAGAGTTAGCTGTAAGAGCATTCTCCGACATCGCGCCCGAATGCTTCAACTGAGGGACGAATGTGAGTGCTGCAGAGGATTTGGCAGTTGCTTCGTAATGTAGTTTCTTGCCGCGAAGAAAAACTCCATTTTGGCCTTTCGCAGAAACCAATTCGCTATGAACGCTTTGTGTGCAACCTCTGCACGCACAGTGAGAGCGTGTCTTGTCGCTTTTATTCACTGCGTTCGCTGCGCTCCAGAGAGTGTGAAGCTGGTGCACGATGCCACGAAGTCTCACGTAGTCTGACTAATCTTCCTCATCAGGTTTCACAACAGTGTGTTTTGTTGCTGCAAGCCGCCCAAGACGGCAGCGGCACTTTCGATGGTCGGTTCGAAGGTCTTCCTCTAAGCATTGGCCGGTCGAAACGAGGATAACTGCCACCCTAGTTGTCTTCCTTATAGGTATATGGAATGCCGTCAGCGACCCACTGCTTGGAAGTCTCCACAAAGCATAGTAAGTAGTTGTTATCGACCTGTGCATTGTGCAGCTGCAGAGCTACGGTGCCGCGCGATCAGAGCGATGGAGCGACGCGTCAGCTCAGCGGAAACGAGAGTGGAGCAGGGTACATGTAGGTGGTAGGTTGTCTTCAGACTCAGAGTGCTGAAAGTCCAGGGATAACTGGGATGGGACTGCTTTTGCCCCGAGTACTTCAGTTATTCGTTCTACCATTGAAACGTTTAATACTCGCGCGCATGAACAGCACAATACGGATGTTGAAAGGTAGAGGGGAAGAGGTAGCTGTAGCAGCATCTTGCTTCAGACATCGTTCCCGAATGCTTCCACTGAGGGACGAATGTGAGTGCTGCAGGGGATTTGACGGTTTCGGTGCACCACATTCTTGCCTTGCAGTGATTGCAAACTTCTGCAGGCTATAGCTGATTGTTGCGCATGGGGCGAGCTTCATTTGCGCTTGCGGGGTGAACACTTCCTGCACGACGAAAGGGATCGCTCACTGTCAGCGTGGAAGAAGCGCTTCGATTGCGGAACGAGTATAACTGACGAATCCCTGACAACTGGTACTCACAGTCCTTCCTGATAATATCACTCAATCCAGGACGTCGTCTGCCGCTGCCTCTTCAGGCAGCTTTGTTGTCTTCCCGGTGGATCATTTGTCGAATCACCGTCTTCCAGCTCTGCTGCGTGGCTGCGGTGATCCTCACTCACCTTCGTCTTCACTGGACGATTGGGATACGATGAAGCCGCACAGGTGCGAAACACTTGGTAACTACATATGTAAATGTAGCAAATAGGCAATGTAACTTCTAGTAAGCAACAGAGTGCAGTCAACGATTTCAACCTGTAACGACAGGCCTCTTTCCGATCTACGTGTGTGACAGCTGGGGGAGGGGGGGGGGGAAGGGGGTTGGTGGACGTCGCGTATGGTCAAACTAATAACCGGTAGCGTTCTCGATCACACTAAACTCCACTTGTGAAACTTCTTTCAATTCCAGGTCACAGAGTGCGAGATGAAGCACGCCAGCAGCGTCAGTTCCAAGCGCCGAAGTTTCCTGAAGGAGGCTTGGAGGGATGGCAAACAAGTGTTGGCCAATGGCAACTTCTGGTCTGCCGTTGGAGGGAATTTCGCCCACATATGCCGCAACATCGCCGCTGACAACTTTCTGAACATCTTCACTGAAGGCCTTGTGTCTCCCAGTGGTTTGTTGGCTCTTTGCTCAGTCGAACTGAGCCTCTTCTATCAAGCCTGCAAGACTCTGCCGAGAGTACATACAGTATGTATTCTGAGAAGTTTCCACAGTGCTACATAACATTAGGCGGTTTGAGCACAATCAATTTAGTCGTTACATCTTGCAGCTCGTCCTCCTGGCAGTCTATCCACTGCTGAGATACGCTGGCGCCTGGGCTGTACAAGTCAGTTTCGCAGCGATCACACTGCTCAATTGCGTGGTCGCCCTCTGCTTCGGACGGAGGAGTTACCTGGCCGTCGCCATCTTCATCGTCTTAGAGCAGTGAGAGACACCACGAATCCACCAGAGTGCCTCACTTGATGCAACGCATACCCGTTCGAATTGTAGCATTCTGACAAGGGGACCCTACCAAATCTATAACATCTTCTTCTCCGACGTCATCGACGACGACATGCGCAAGCACAAGCGCAGGCGGGATTCAATTTCTACAAGGCAAGTTTTGGCATCTCAGATAAAATTGAAGTGTTCGTTTCTTTCAGAGAGCCCATCTCCACCTCGGTCTTCAGCCTCAACGCTCTGTTCACGAAACCGGCCCACTCGATTGCTCCTATCGTGGTTGTAACATTGCTGAATCGCGCCAACTACCATCCGTACCAGGTAGACGTCTTGCAATCAGCCGAATAACTCTGTGGACAAGCGAATATCAAGTGTATGCAGTGTACTGTAAACTCATCTGAATGAATGTAACCAATGTCCGCGTGCTTGGAAAACTGCTGTCGTCGTTTCAGCTGTTCCAGCAAGATCGCGTCAACAACGGCACTCTGGTCTGCCACAGTCTGCCCGTGCTCAATGGCAGCGTGGCAGGGAATGCCACCGCTGTGGATGGGACGCAGCTGCCTGCGACAGCGGCCGATTTGAACCACTTGTTCGACTTCATGTTTCTGGTGATGGTGCTGTTCCCTGCCGTCTGCGCCATACTCGAGATGCTCTGCCTCGCTCCCTACGGCCTCAAGTGGCAGCATCGCAAGTCTGGCGCGCTGACCGATGTTGAAGAGTGATGTCGAAGAAACTTCCTAGTAAATGCTCTCCGTAGTCGTGCTCGTTGTCGAGTGTTTTACATGCCAGATTACTGGATACACTTGGGCTTCAGAGGGCAGCCCATACCATACGCCAGCGATCTTAGGCGTGACGCATACCGGTGCAGGCGCCACGTTTTGACCGAAGTATGTATAACTTCATTTTCGGCAATTCGCAGCCACCAATTTACTTTGAACGACAGTCACTGTGTGAGCTGCAGACGGTGACTGATCTCCGTCATTAGGTTTCAACAGTGGGTTTTGTAGCTGCAAGCTGTCCAAAACGGCACTTTTGGATTGGTGGCTAAGCAGTGACGCACCCGCAGTAGGCATCTTATGCATGTAGCGACAACAAAATATTGAGACTTTCAGTTTGGGTGGTTCAAAACCTATCCTCTACGACTATCGACGTTGTCTTTTGTAATGCCGTCTATACTCAACAGTTTAGATTCCTGGTTAGTCATTGCAAAGCTAGTAGTTGGTTGTCAAATGCATTGTGCAGTTCCAAACTGCGCTGCTGCACGAATTTAACACAGGAGCGGCGCGTTTCAGCTCAGCCGAAGTGGAGCATGTTGTAGGTAGGTACTGCAGGTGGTTGTCTTCAGAGTGGTGAAGAATTGGCGGACAACCGAGATTGATTTTGTCTTTCAGCCAGCCATTCGTTCCGCGATTGAAACATGCGCAAATGCACGTTGGGACGCATGAACAGTGCATGCAGCATGACTGCATGTATGGTACTTGCGATCATAGCCAAACGACCGCTGTAGCAACACTTCGTCTCTGGCGTCCCTGTAGAATGCTTCAAATGAGGGACGAATGTGACTGATGCAGGAGATTTTCCAGTTTCGGCTTCTCATTGTGTTTGTCAACTTCTTCAGGCGGCACCTGTTTGCTGAGCAAAGGAAGGATCCCCATTTGAGCTTGCCGTGTCACCCACTCCACTGCCTGCTAACGAAAGTGACCTCTCATTGTTGCGTGTTGGTGCTGAGGAACGCTTCAATTGCGAAACGAATACTACTGAATCCTTGACAACTGGCACTCGCAAGTCGCAAATGATCTTTTGTGCCCTGTCTCACTCCAGGACATCGGCTGCGGCAGTCACTGGAGCGTGGCGTGGCTCCGAGTCCGTCGCAAGGTCATCCTCTTTGAAGCTCCCTTTACGGGGCTCACCTTCCAGATCTTCTTGTTCCCGTGGCGTATATCGCCTCCAGCACCCCAGTGGTTGGTGGGGCTGCATCTGATCGGAGCCCTGGCCCTCTACGACACCCTGTACACCTTGATATTCGCTGTCCAAGCCGCCATGATCGCTGAGGCGACCACACGACAATCTGGCAGAGCTGAAATCGTGCTGTTTACCTATGTAGCTGACTGGATTGCTGGGTGAGAGTGGAGCGTATGAAGAGGATGTTGCAGTAACCGTCATTGGGAGCGAGAGGTCCATATGAACACAGAGAATATTTGGCAAAAAACCAATGAATCCGGTTAAATAGTGAAAATATGTAAAGATTTAGCCAAATTTGGTCATTTTAGGTATGAGATACATACTTTCGCATCCCTAGAGAGTGGGGGGGGGGGGTGAATCAGTACGTATCAAAGCACTACAAAGGAACATACCAAAGATAAGTATTCAGCCAGCTTTGTTGTGCTTTCTGTGGATCATTTGTCGAAGAACGCGGCTGACTTCACCGTTTTCCAGCTCTGCTGCGTCGCTGTGGCCTTCTGCGCCTCACTCACCTTCGTCTTCACTGGACTACTGGGATGCGATGAGGCCGCCCAGGTACAGTTTAGCCAGCCAAGTTACCCCTTGTAAATCAATGGATACTTTTCGAATCGATGAACGAGTATGCCGTATGCCTAGTATGTGTAGCTCTGACACCAAATTTCTGGAACTTCTGCTACATTCTCACCTTTCTCACCACCATTAACCTCTTGACTTCGACAAATTACGACGTCGCCGCATCTAACCACTGTGTTGTGACTAGCGCCGCATACTAACAAACAATTATCCCGGTTGCGCCAACAGTCACGTAAGGGTCAAGGATGAAACACTTTCTCCACAGCCATTCTAGATCACAGAGTACGAGATGAAGCATGCCAGCAGCGTCAAGTTTCCTGAAGTAAGCTTGGAGGGATGGCAAACAAGAGTTGGCCAATGGCAACTTCTGGTCAGCTTTTGGAGGGAACTGCCGCAATATCGCCGCTGACAACTTCCTCAACATCTTCACTGAAGCCCTGGTGTCTCCCAGTGGTCTGTTGGCCCTCTGCTCAGTCGAACTGAGTCTCTTCTATCAAGCCTGCAAAACTCTCCCCAGAGTACGCTGGAATGTTTCCGCTGCGCTACATGCGTGGGGACTTTTGGAAGTTGGTTATTGTGACGTTGAAAATCGTTTGTTCGTCCATCTAGCTCGTCCTCCTGGCTGTCTAACCACTGCTGAGGCACGCTGGCGCCTGGGCGAGGCAAGTCAGTTTCGCAGCGCTCACACTGCTCAATTGCGTGGTCGCCCTCAAGTGGCTCTCGTAGGGAGTCTTATGTCGTTCCATCTCCTACTCCAGGACATCGGCTGCGGCAGTCACTGGAGCGTGGCCTGGCTTCGGGTCAGTCGCAAGGTCATTCTCTTTGTGGCTTAGCCTTTTATGGGTCTCACTCACCTCCTTGCTCTTCTGGTTCCCTTGGGGTGTTTCCCCTCCAGCGCCCCATTGGTTGATGGGACTCCACCTGATCGGAGCTCTCGTCCTCTACGACATTCTGCACACTTTGCACACCGCCACTCTGGCAGGACCAAAATTGTGTTGCTCATGGAGCTGGCTGGATTGCTGGGTGACAGTTTATATGGTCATCACTGATCTGTCGCTTGCTTCTATGCAAGAGACATCAGAGCAAGTTTCACACAAAGTTCTGTTCAGCTGGGGCATACATACAGCTACAGCTACACAAGTTCCATACCAAGGCTTGCTGGGGGGGGGGGGAGAGGGCGGAAGGGCGGAAGGGCGGAAGGGCGGAGCTGGATTCATCATGGGGTACTCGGTACATGCACGTTGCCGACTGTGTACTTCCGAAGACTACTAGACACTTTCGTTTGTCGATTGACAGAACGAGACGTCGGAGGGACAATTGAACAGTTGCGTTTTCGTTCGCGCTAAACTCCACAGATGAAGCCCTCTCATGAGGCCTGCCTGTTCCAGGTCACAGAGTACGAGATAAACCATGCCAGCAGCGCAAGTTCCATAAAGCGCAGAAGTTTCCTGAAGGAGGTTTGGAGGGATGGAAAACAAGTGATGGCCAATGGCAACTTCTGGCCCGCTGTTGGAGGGAACTTCGCCCACGTATGCCGCAACATCGCCGCTGACAACTTCCTCAACATCTTCACCGAAGCAGTAGTGTCTCCCCGTGGACTGTTGGCCCTTTGCTCAGTCGAACTGAGCCTCTTCTATCAAGCTTGCAAGACTCTTCCCAGAGTACGCTGGAAGGTTTCGGCTGCGCTGCATGCGCGGGCCCATTTCGGCATTGGATATTGAGACGGTGCAAAGGGTGTCCCTCCAAATAGCTCGTCCTTCTGGCAGTCTACCCACTGCTGAGATACGCTGAAGCACGGGCGGTACAAGTCAGTTTCGCGGCGCTCACACTTCTCACTCAATTGCGAGGTCGACCTGTGCTTTGGACGGAGTAGTTACCTGGCCGTCGCCGTCTTCATCGTCCTGGAGCAGTTAGAGACAGGATAATAGTGCTGCTGCGTGGCTGTGGCCTTCTGCGCCTCACTCACTTTCGTCTTCATTGGACTACTGGGATAGACAGTGTAGCTAGACACTACCTCTGGAAATCAATGAATAGGTGCTCTTCGAATCGATGAACGAGCGATGGAACATGATTAGCGCTAGCTGTACTAGTTGATTCGTCTTCCGTGGGGGGGGGGGGGGAGTGGAGATGGTGTTGGTGTCTGTCTGGAGGTGTAGAATTCGCAAGTATGGCAATAATTGACTACCAATTGCTCTGCAGACGACAACTGCAGGCAAGTTTCACCTTTCTTTATCACTTCCCACCTTTTGACCTCAACCCATACCACGTCGCTGAATTCGGACCACTGTAATCTGAAGATCCATCCAGGCAATGCAACCTACAAATATCTCAGTTGCGCCCATAGTCACGTAAGCGTCAAGGACAAAACGCTTTCTCCACAGCCATTCCAGGTCGCAGAGGGCGAGATGAAGCATGCCAGCAGCGCAAGTTCCACAAAGCGCAGAAGTTTCCTGAAGGAGGCTTGCCGTAACGCCGCCGCTGACAACTTCCTCAACATTTTCACCGAAGCCCTTGTGTCTCCCAGTGGATTGTTGGCCTTGTGCTCAGTCGAACTGAGCCTCTTCTGTCAAGCCTCCAAGACTCTGCCGAAGGTAAGCCAAGCCGAACAGTTTCTTCTGCGCTGTATGCGCGGGCCCTTTGGAACACTGGTTGGTGTGACGTTGCACTAAATCCTTCATATAGCTCGTCCTCTCCTCCTGGCAGTCTAACTCACTACTGAGATTCTTACGGTGCAAGTCAGTTTCGCGGCTCTCACACTGCTCAACTGCGTGATCGCCTTGTGCTTCGTAGCACGGAGGAGATACTTGGCTGTCGCTATCTTCATCGTCTTAGAGCTGTGGGAAGCACGATCCAACCAGTGGTTACAGCACTTGATGCAGAGCGTAACTGTTTAGATTGCAGCATTCTGACAAGTGGATCTATGTACAACATCTTCCTCTCTGACGTCGTCGACGACGACTGCGGAAGCTTAAGGATTTGCATGCCAGTTGGCTTTGTTTGTTGCGTGTCGGCATGTGTTTCACTGCACTGTTATGTAAAGCTGGTAGACGAGTAGGCACTTGTTAGCACTCGGCCCACTGCTCTTGCTTCATACCATCGTCGGCACCATACATAGTAAGCGTCAACCGGCCTTGTGATGGGGGGGGGGGGGGCAAATTGGTCTGCCGGTCACAATGTGTTTATTATCAAGCACACAATATCCTCACCCGTGCATAAAGATTGGAGACGCGCTGTTTTGCAATATCCATTACCGTATTCGGCATGGGCCGACTGTGCTATGATGCCCATTGTTATTCAAGAGTACTAGTGACATCCAGCCGCGCTCTCCCATCCATCGCTGAACTGGAATTGTATTGAGAGTTGTTACTGCAACCGCTTGCTGCCGCTGCGGGAAGCGAAGTTACACATGTAACTCTGGACTAGCCGTGAGTTCTTTAGAGAGTACAGCTGTAGGTAGGTAGCGACGATTACTGCAAGTTTATGTACAGTAGTCAGTAGGGGTTGAATTAAATAGCCAAAGGAAAGCTGGTGCCAACATTAGGCACTCGCTTGGAAAGTCACCACAGGCCAGAGTTCTTCTCTCCGTGAGCATTGTCAAAATGTCACTCCTGAGTTCTTTCTCGTCGGCGTTTGATCGTTCCTCTTTGGCCATCGCTGCCACTTCCCTCGGAGCACAGCTGCTGGTGTCGATTCAGACGACTTATTACGTCAAGGTGCCAATTGAGAAGCTTAGCATTACGTGTTACTTGCGTTCGGTACCGTTGACCATTGGCAATAGAGACAAATCTCCAGGTCTTCCTCTACCACTACGGCCTCGACGAAACATGGCTAACGACGGCGCAGGTCGTCTTCCTCCTCTGGTACGCCGTCAGCGAACCCATATTCGGAATAGTGCAGGCGAGCGGCTGAAAACGGCCTAAGAATGGCTGGTGCTAGTGGCGAGATTACAGTAGCCGTTTTCAAGACGACAGTAAAACCTCAGCTAAAACTTCTTGCGTACGACCAGAGCATGCCATGCAAAGATGCAATTCTCCCAGGATTTTGCCAATTAACCTGTCATTGTCTTGCTCCTACATCTAACTTGCAGAAATGTTTTGCCATTGTCTTGTATTATTTTTAAACTGTTCCTGTTTTAATGCGTCTTGCTGCCGGCACTTTGTCCTTAAGGGTAAATGGGGAGAAGACTGTAGATTGTGGCAAAGTGCCCTTCACCTTACACATCAAAGTGTGCAAATTCCCACTGCCATAAGATCCCTTTATTCACAAAAACTTGTGAGAAGCACTCGCACTACTCATTCTGTTAATAGCCATTTATCATAATACATGACTGAAATGAATGACCAAATAGTCCGAAGGTTGCACAAACCCTTTCTAACACTGTCCAAAGCGCTGAAATCACATTCACAGGACATCGGCTGCGGCAGTCATTGGAGCGTGGCCTGGATAAGAATCCGTCGCAAAGTCATCCTGTTTGGGGCGCCCTTCATGGGGCTCGCCTTTCTGCTGTTCTGGTTTCCGTGGGGTATATCGCCTCCGGCACCACAGTGGTTGGTGGGACTCCATCTGATGGTGGCCCTCACCTGCTACAGCACCTGTAACACACTGATTTTCTCTGCCCAGTCCGCAATGGTTGCTGAGGCAACAACCAAACAGTCAGGACGCGCGAAACTCGTCCTCTTAATGGAACTGGCCGGACTCTTAGGTGGGTATGATTCGTCACTGGCAAGGCATGAGTGGGGTGTAGATCCACTTGCTCCTCATATACTATTTTGTTCAGTAAACAGTTTAAGACGCCAAAATGGGTACTGAATCTTCGCTGACTTAATTGAATTCTTAGTATGGATACTAGAGCCTTTAGCCCATAGGAGAATCTCTAAGGTCAAAGCGCATGGGCAATCTGCAGAGCATGAAGGAGATAATGCAATCATCAAATTCAGTGCACCGCAGGACATTACAGTTAGATCTCAAGTCATTTGACACTGTGCCTTGCCAGGGCCTACATTAAGGATTACACCAGCTCCTGCACCTGTAAATACACAATAGACACTTGGGTTTAGCCCATAGACAATTGGGTTTAGCCCATAAGACATTTCAGATAGATTTCAAGTCATTCGACCCTGTGCCCCTGCCAGTGCCTACATTTATGGTTGACACATTCAACAATGTTTCAGTGGTTTGTACTTTAGTCATTGTTGTTCAACTGACTACTATTCTGTTAGGCTTACTGTAGTCAGGTGCACAGCATGCCAAAATACAGTAGATTCCAAATAGATGAATTTATGAAATTATCAATTTTGCCATCAGACAAAGTCCACAATAGGAGGTGCACAACTACAGAGAATGGCGGTTCTTTTGATGCATAGATCATCGCGATCCATCAACTGTGTCAAGAGTTATCGTGGTAACAGACAGACAAACAGACTCTACGCCGCTTAGTATATAGGACTCGAGTGTTTAGCCCATAGGTAATACTCCATTGTCAAAAGAGGACTGTCGTTTGATAATCTCCAATGGTTGAAACATGCAGTAACACATGGCGCGCCACCACTGGTCGCAAGACACAGTGACCCATGGGGAGCCACCACTGGTCGCAAGACACAGAGACCGATGGCGCACCACCACTGGTCACAAGACACAGAGACCCATGGTGCACAAGACACAGAGACCCATAACACACCACCACTGGTCGCAAGACGCCGAGACCCATGGCATGTCACCACTGGTCACAAGACGCAGACCCACTGGTCGTAAGATGCATTGACCCATAGTGCACCACCATAGATATTTGCAATAGTCAATAGACAATTTGAGGCTGTGCCCCTGCCAGTGCCTGCGTTTACTTTCACTACTGATGTGCCTGTGAATATCATCAAAGGTGTTTGAATATAGCCTTGGGCATTAGCCGTGACGATGTTAGATCGTGCCCCTGCCAGTGCCCACAATTAGCACTGTGCCACTTCACGTGCCTGTAAATACACGCCAGGGTCTCACAGCGACAACTCTGTAGTGAATCGTGACACAACAGTGCAAAAGTTCCACAAAAATGACCCTCAGGCAGTTTTTAGTGCTCAGAATGTACTGTGCAGCCGATATTTTCATGATTTTCATGGAATTTAGACATCGGCCAAAGTCCACAATAGGACGTTTTGATCCTCAGTTGATGGCGGTTCTTTTGACGTATAGATCATCACGATCCGTCAATGCTGTCCAGAGTTATCGTGTTAACAGACAAACAGACAAACACACTCTATGCCGCTTAGTATATAGGACTGCATTCTAAAGAAAATCCGTTGTAAAGTTTCCGCATCCCTTCATCCACCCCAGTGCAACTTTCAAGCCGGAAATAAGAACCTGGAGCTTTCACATTACTATTAGATGACAAGTCGAGCAAGTAGAATCAAGTTTGATCAATGTGGCGCTGCAATTCACAGGCGGACTTGTCATCTTCTCTGTGGATCATCTGTCGAAGAACGCCGCTGATCTGTCAGTGTTCCAGAATTGTTGTCTGGCGGCGGCCTTCTGCGCCTCACTGACCTTTGTCACCACCGGACTGCTGGCAGATGACGATGTGGCTCAGGTGGAAGAAAGACAATTACTGCACCGTTGTAGTGTGCTGTACTGTACTGGACTGTACTGCACTGCACTGCACTGCACTGTACTGTACTGTACTGTACTGTACTGTACTGTACTGTACTGTACTGTACTGTACTGTACTGTACTGTACTGTACTGTACTGTACTGTACTGTGCTGGACTGTACTACATATACTGTACTGCACGGTACTGTACTGTATTCACCGAGAGCTTCCATCGAACCTTTGCTACAGACTGTCGGCTACGAGCTACTGGTACAATCAGATGACGCAGATAACGTCGACGTCAAAGAAGAGAAGGAACGATTTCTGCACAGAGCTTGGAGAGATTCGAGCCAGGTGTTGGCCAACGGCAACTTCTGCTCCGCCGTGGGAGGCAATTTTGCGCACATTTGTCGAAACGCCGTCGCCGACAATTTTCTGAACATCTTCACTGAAGCCTTAGTGTCGCCCAGTGGACTGCTGGCTCTCTGCTCTGCAGAACTGAGCTTCTTTTATCAAGCGTGCAAAACCCTGCCGAGGGTATGCTTCGTCAATAAGTTATGTAGAAGAAAACAGAAGTGGACAAGCAATCGTATTTCCTTGCTTGGCCACAACCAACATAAGTACACACGGCTCAATTACCCCATGAAATTGACGATCCAAAGGACAAAGTGCGCATTGCGCTTCAAGACAATAATGTTCAGTAGGCGCACTCGCTTAAGTATAGCGTCATGAGCAACCGAGGTTTTCAATCGCACTCTCTTTGAGTCGTTCACTCCTTGGGTGGTATGTAGGTATGTCGTGAAATCTCATTGTTTATTGTCGCCTTTTCAGCTTGTCATCCTGGCTATCTATCCAGTTCTCAAGCGAGCGGGCGCTTGGGCCACCCTATTCGGCTTTTCCTCGCTTACATTCATCAACTGTTTGGTCGCGTTATGTTTCGGAAGGAGCAGCTACGTGGCAGTCGCCGTATTCATCGTCCTTGAGCAGTAAGAGCATCGCCTTAGAGCAGTAAGCACTTCAGCAGTAGGTAGAGCACACCAACGTTTACAAATTTGAAAACGAACCATAACAGTATGACTTGCAGCATTCTGACCCGAGGGCCCTACCAGATCTACAACCTGACGTTCTCAGACGTTATTGACGATGACATGCGAAGGCACAAGCGCAGGTGAGATGGTAGCAGTGTACGATTGATGCGTACCTACACCGCTGCGGGATATTTGATCTCATAAACGTTTCCGATTCTTTCAGAGAGCCCATTTCCACCTCCGTCTTCACCCTCAACGCCCTCTTCACCAAACCGGCCCACTCCATTGCTCCCATTGTGGTTGTCACTCTGTTGAACCGCGTCAACTATCGTCCATACCAGGCAAGTTCACAGATACATCCAGAAGCAAATACCGGTTGCACGCCGGATCCCATCTCTCACGAGTTGTTCATTCGTCGCTCACTCCGCTTGAATGACTTGATGCGCATCAGCGCTCGTTTCACAACTTTCGCCGGTTCGTTCAGCTGTTCCAACAGAGCCGTGTCAACAACGCCACTCTCGCCTGTCACAGTCTGCCTGCCACAGTGCTCAGTCGCAGCGTGGCAGGGAATGTCACAGCTGTGGATGGGACGCAGTTGCCGGCGACGGCGGCCGATTTGAACCACTTGTTCGACTTCATGTTCCTGGTGATGGTGCTTTTCCCTGCGGCCTGCGCCATGCTCGAGATGCTCTGCCTCGCTCCCTACGGCCTCAAATGGCAGCACCGCAAGTCCGGCGATGCGGAAGTCGTTGAAGAGTGATTTAGGATGTAAAGTATCATCACTATTCGGGTTTTCTTTCTGTCGCACAATAGGTCAGTATGTACATGGGGATGTGAAATGGGTCGGCGAGTACATACTCAATTACTGTCTTCGTGGGCTACGTACAGTAGCAATCTCAACTATTTCCGACAACCAAACATGCAGGCCTGACGTTGGCCAATGCGCAAACTATATGAAACAGGTACATACATACACAGGTTCTCGACTCGACGTTACTATCGATACGACAAAATGGCTTACCTACCCATAAAACTTATGCGAAACGTTGCAAAAACTTCAGTGCCTCGTTTGTGTCTACCTACTACCTAAATGGGGAGCAAATACCGCTCCCAGATCACACCTTGTCCTTCAGATGATTCAGCAGCGCCATCACTCCACCGAAGGTCTCGTCTCCACTCGGCTTGATCTGTGACTTGTTGACCACAAAACCCCATCCCGCGCCGGTTCTCCTGGTCAGTCTGGGCCTCAGCTCGATCACGAACGGGTACTTCACGCCGATGGAGTAGACGTAGTCGACGCTGTGGCCGCCCGCCTTGTCTGAATTTGTAGCAAGTTTTGGTAAAATTGATGAATTTTTTTCAAATGAAATGAATTTGTGTCACTCACACATGATGTCGGGGAAGGAGCCGAAGACGTACTGAGCGCCTGTAGTGGCGTGAATCCCCTGGGCGATGACGGCCGCAGCCAGCCTCTAAAACGTTTCGAGTTCGCTCCAAGTGAGTTGGGTGCGTGTGAGTAGACGATAGGACCGTGAGCATTTTCGATTATCGCAATAGAACAGAATGCAGCAGTACTATGATGGTGCAATTGCTCATTTCCTATAATTTGGCATTTAGTGAAAGACGAAAACACAAATTGATAAACACACAAAAGCCAGAAGAATTTGTATCTATGCAGTTCAACTCAAACTTCGCTAGGATAAAATCGCGGGCAAACCCCTGAGAAAAACATACTTCGAAAATGTCCCTTAGTTGGCAAATGTGGGGTGTTGAATGAATGATGTAAGTGCCTGCCTATCATAATATTTGCCTATACTACATAATATAGGTTAAGAAATTCCAAGTATTGAGAGAATTATTTTCAAACCGCTGCAATCGTGTCGTTGCTTTGACTACCTACTATGATCGTGATTACTGGACGCCCGTAACACTACCACCACCACAACCTGCTCTTCATAATCCTCCGGCCGCTCTATCGTATGTCCATAAGGCAGTAGGATCTTCTGTCCGAAGGTGTGCAAGGACACATAGACGTCCACTCTTGGCAGAGCTTCCAAGAACTCCTTCAGACCCTTCGTCTCAGGCTCTGAGAAGGGCTTCGGACCGGCGTAGAGGGCAGAACAGGGGGGCTCGGTCTCCCCCACCACTGAAGAGACACTGTGTTTATGAATTGAGAAGCTTACCCGTGTACGCGAGTGTGAAACAAGTTGAAATCGGCTGAGGAAGGAGTTCGATACTCGCTGAGTTGATGAGCTACAATATCTCAGGTGTGTACTGTAACAATCGACTCACTGACTACGACTCACTTAGACCAAGTTGGTGATTTAGGTACGTACTGTTTAGCGGCAGTCGATGTGACAAACTGCTCATCAAAAGAACAAATCAGAAGCTACTGTACTACTATGAGAAAGCCCAGCGAAACGCGTTGAGCAAACTGGAGACAATCGAACAACCAATCCTCCGTTCAAGTGGGTAGCGCGCGGACAAACGTTTCGTTTAACCTATTACAACATGCAGTGAACACTATCTCGTTAGTCTGTCCACGTAGTTCGTCCAACAAACATTTCTCCAGTGGCACGCCCAATTGTACCGATAGATTATCATGGGCTACAGTACCTCCGTTGTATTCGAAGTTGCGGTTCGCGTCTACGCCAATGCAGCCTTGGAGCTCGGCAGCCTCCCCTCTTGAGCGAGTCTTGCGCCACATTCGGTCCTATCGTTTGCAATTGCAGTACAACTAACCACGGTATGTAAACACAATGCTTGCTAGGTTGCACCAACGGTGGTCCGGCTGTACTCGTAGCCGTCGGGGTTCAACAAGGGAACGACGTACAGGTCGAACTTCCGCAGGACACCCAGCACTGCGCTGTCTCCAGCCTCGCTCTTTGTTATGAGCTGCAAAGTAGTGAGAAAGGTGCCATGTACCTATGTCATAACCATTGGGGATGAGAGAGGAAGGGGATGGCATAACAAATGTGTTTCACTTTCTGAATGAACCACAGCGCAGTGGCTGGAGCCAGATGTTCTCTGGCATGAATCCCTGCGTCCAAGAACATGGCACTTTTATTGACTGCGCCGTTGTGCTTCGCGCCTGAAGGATCCACATTTGTACGCTGGTGGCACACCTCACAAGACAACGCTTACAGCATACCACCGATTTTCAGCCCGACTATGGGCCTTTGTTCAAAGGAGTGATAAGGCATCGAGAACAGCGACACTTCAACATTCTGCAGAGTTGACGCGTTTTCCGCCGTCTCGTTCACCCATTTCGTGATCTGAAGCGATGACATTTCTGCAGTCGAATTGACAGGCAAAGTGAAATCGAATTCTTCGGTTACATACTTCTTCGTAGCTGTGGAAGTCCAACATATCGAAGTCGGAGCTCGCCACAAACTTCGTCAAGCCAAGCGCAAAGAGCAGAAACGTTCTCATATCGGCGTTTCACAGTTTGGTCTAGTTCTGGTACATTCTGCCACCAGTAATCTTTTGGTGTGAGTGCAGAGCTCTACTGAGTGCAATTGATGCGCGTATCTTGGTAGGCATTTGAAAGAACGACTACCTTACACTCCAAAACTACTGAGGCCAGCTGTTGAAATCAATTTTGCAGACCTCCAAAAGTTCGCGCGTTCTTTGGCGGTGCTTACGCAAAGCACCTAGACGATTCTGCGTATCGTTTTGTTTGTGTTGCAATTGCAAAGCATGTCTGAAAACGAGTGATTACACACGTTCAACTAGGCGTATAGAAGTGAAATACGGAACATTCTGTCGGCTTGTGTCGACTGCTTGTCTTCATTTGGCATTCGCACATTTGCACACACTTCTACCTAGTGTATCAATCAGTTCGAATCGAGCAATGAATCACAGAGTCCTCGCGACCCTCGAAAGCTTCGCCCGGAAGTGGGTCCACAGCAGGGAGAAACTCCGCTGGTACCACTCCCTAAATGGAGCAAGATCTTGCGAAGAGTATTTTCATTGGCAATTCTACCATGTGCAGAAATGTGGAAAGTTTAGCTTGTAGCGAAGCGCATAGTGGTTCAATTGTCTGCGCAATTTGCACAAATATAGAAGCCAATTCTGGCGCCGTTTGGAGCGCAGCCAGTTATAGTCACTGCGAATGTTTTCACACGAAAGAACGCACTGGACACACTCACACACATACCTGTGATAGGCAGCCAGGGGCGCCTTTCGCCTCTCTAAGAAGTCCCTGTAGAAGCGGGCCATTTCCTCGTCACTCAATTCTTTCTGAGATTCACCCTTGTTCGCTTGAATGAACTTTTTTCGTTCCTAAAAGGCGAATGGTTGAAACAAAATAATCCACAGAAACAGAACAACTGAACGCACGTGCAACACAACAAAACAGAGAGAGCGTAAAACCTTTTCGAAGAGTCCATTCTGCTGCTTCCAAAAGCGATGGTTCCACTCCTGCAGAGCCTCCCTTTGAAGTCGGTACTCCCTCTCTGACTTCGTCTCGTTATGGGGTCTGTAAAGAACATGATTTGAGGGGGGGGGTGGGGGGTGTGTTCTAAACCTTCTTTGCAGTGATTGCATGCAGGCAAACTTTGTGTTAAACTCCGTATTTCATAAGGCGACGGCGACATTGTCATCTGTGGCGGAATGTTCAACATTTGCGAGAGTTTAGCGCGAATGCAACACATAATCGCTGGCACAGACAGAGGCAAGGCAAAGGAGAATATATGTAGGCTACTAGGAGGCGGACGGTTCGCATTCGAAGCCAAACATTGCGGTGCACTAGTCGAGTTACACGTAGACCAGTCAACCCCGATACGCAAATGCATATTTGCACCACAGCACCACACCCTATATAGTCACAACGCAGCCTCGCCCGCGCCCCAGGCCCAGCCTATCCTATTACAAAACATCTTCAGAAATGTTTAGGACACCTTTAATGGGGATTTGGTAACAACAAAAGCGTGCTATAGTCGTGCTTGTCGCGTCGCTTCGAACAAAGTGAAAATGAGTTACTAGACATCGGAGCTGAGAATTTCAATATTACAGCAACAAAACCAACCTGAACAGACGGATGGGCCTAATGTTCGAGTGGGGATCGGGCTGTCCCACCCAGTCCTTGTTTCCGTTGCGCCTTCCGAATGCCATGATGAAACGCTTGGACGCCCACTTCTGCAAGGTAGTGGTGGCAATTTCCCAAAAATAAAACTAAGTAAGTAACTAAGTAAGTACTTAGTTTTTCAGAAAACTAAGTAAAACTAAGTAAGTAAAGCGTACTTACTTAGTTTCTAACAAAACTAAGTAAGTACTCGAAAAATCTAAGTAAACTAAGTAAGTAAACTAAGTAAGCAAACATTCCACAATAGAAGCAAATAGCCTTATAAACCTAGGTAAAATGTTAACTCGAGGTGGGCAGGGCCGCAAATGGTCTCAAAGGCAAATAATTTGGTAATTTTGACATTCTTTAAGTAGCTCATAGTAGAAAAGCCAGGGTAAACCCTGCAACGTGCGAATACACTGCGCTAAAATAGGCCAATATGCCAAGAATTTGGTATACTTAGTTTCTTACTTAGTTTTTGTAAACTAAGTAAAACTGAGTAAGTATGAAAAAGTACTTAGTAAATTTCGAAAAACTAAGTAAGTACGGGCCTGGAAAACTAAGTAGGAGTACGAGTAAGTATACTTAGTTTTCCAAAAATCAAACTAAGTAAGTAAGAAACTAAGTACTCAGTTTAAAAATAACTAAGTAAAACTAAGTAAGTACTTACTTAGTTTCAAGCTGCCACCACTACTGCAAGGTTTAGACAGACTGTGTCCGCAGTGTGTACGGCTGCCTTTGCCTATGTAGCATGTGCAGTGTGTGAAGTATCACACACACACTTCATGGTAGTCAGGGAGAATCCGTGCAGAACACCGCGTGTTCGAGATTGCTTCTCGGAAAGCGGTAATGGGTTGTCTACCATATCGTTCTGTTCAAAGGGAACATCTTTGTCAGTATATGGTACCTAACTCTGAATTGTCCCTGGCTTCCGTAAATCTTCCGCGACTCTGTCTGAGCCAGGTACGACGACGTCTTTCTAGTGTCTCCTCATGTGTGATTCCGGCTCCTCATCCTTGTGGCCAGTAGCGGATCCTGGGGGGGGGTGGGGGGCGGTTGTGCGTCCGCCCCCCCCCCCATTCGGCCAAACCGCCCCCCCCCCCATTCCCCCTCCCGAGAAAAAAAAATTGCGCGGCAGCACCTCCAGAGCAAAAAATTTTTGCCTGCGGCGCCATTTTATAGCACTT
Source organism: Linhomoeus sp. GSCO2_2 (assembly GCA_030248115.1). NCBI lineage: Eukaryota > Metazoa > Nematoda > Chromadorea > Monhysterida > Linhomoeidae > Linhomoeus > Linhomoeus sp. GSCO2_2. The sequence continues at coordinate 10,922 of JASAMZ010000941.1, read as the reverse complement.
TTGCACCAAAATAGGCCAAAATCGGCCAAAATTTGTGCCTGCGGCGCTATTTTAAAGCATCTTTGTACCAACATAGGCCAAAATCGGCAAAAATTTTTGCCTGCGGCGCAAATTTTTTATGTGCTTTTATAGCATCTTGGTCCCCCCTGTGGCCTCAAAAATTCCGCCCCCCCCCCATTCCAAAATCCTGGATCCGCCACTGCTTGTGGCTGATTGTCAAGGGTCAACTGATGAAAGAGCGGTCGAGCGACCACTAATAAGCATTCCGAGACGAGATTGTTACTACTTGGCCCTGAGTCCTCTGAGTGCGCAACACGTGCAATGGACCCCAGCACTGTGCACAGGTTGCGCCAAAGCGGCCTTGAAAGTACGAAAGAACATCGACGTAAAATGGAGTTATACAAGCTGGCTCATCATCAGTCGTGTCAGCTCGACAAAGGCCGCTTTGTGATTGAGAAGAGGATCAAAGTAAAGAGTCGCCTTTGTCAATCACCATTGCCTCTGTTGCGCTAGGCTCCGAAGATAGCTCCCTCCCCATTGTTTGCGACCCGGCACAAAAGAGCCGCAACAGGTGCAGCTGTGCAGTTTTCCAGAGGGTGATTTATCGGTCCAAAAACTGCTTTGTCAAAAGCTTCTCATCTCAACTGAACACTGAAAGATGGCGCCCAAAGCCGTGCTGCTGCTGCTGTCCGTGGCCATCGCCAGTTGCTGTGCGGCGCCCGTGCAAGATCAACTGCAAAAACTGTTCGGTGAGCTATTGAAGCGCCCCTCCTTTCTAATAATCGTCGTCGTCGTCGTCGTCGTCGTCGTCGTCGTCGTCGTCGTCGTCGTCGTCGTCGTCGTCGTCGTCGTCGTCGTCGTCGTCGTCGTCGTCGTCGTCGTCGTCGTCGTCGTCGTCGTCGTCGTCGTCGTCGTCGTCGTCGTCGTCGTCGTCGTCGTCGTCGTCGTCGTCGTCGTCGTCGTCGTCGTCGTCGTCGTCGTCGTCGTCGTCGTCGTCGTCGTCGTCGTCGTCGTCGTCGTCGTCGTCGTCGTCGTCGTCGTCGTCGTCGTCGTCGTCGTCGTCGTCGTCGTCGTCGTCGTCGTCGTCGTCGTCGTCGTCGTCGTCGTCGTCGTCGTCGTCGTCATCGTCGTCGTCGTCGTCGTCGTCGTCGTCGTCGTCGTCGTCGTCGTCGTCGTCGTCGTCGTCGTCGTCGTCGTCGTCGTCGTCGTCGTCGTCGTCGTCGTCGTCGTCGTCGTCGTCGTCGTCGTCGTCGTCGTCGTCGTCGTCGTCGTCGTCGTCGTCGTCGTCGTCGTCGTCGTCGTCGTCGTCGTCGTCGTCGTCGTTGTCGTCGTCGATCGATTCCTTGCAAGGAACGGCATGCGTCCGCGCGTCCATCACAGCGCTCCCTACCTGCTCTACCCTTGCTCGCTTCACTTCTTGAGGTCCTGCTCGTCAAGAGGCTAACAACGTGTCCAGCTGTCTCGTCTACGTGCTGAAAGAGGACAATCCTGCGAAGGCGAGGCGAGAGGCGGTGCAGAAACGCTGCCCCATGCATCACAACGACGGCTGCCTAAGCATTCGGGGCCGGATGCTCGACGTCCACGACCATAATATCTCCGACGTGATCGCCGGCGGCTGTAGCTGCCACGAGAGAGGAATCTTCTTCACCGGCTGCCGAAACGTAGGTTGTAGTAATGGAGCTCCTTTTCTCTGTTGCCTGTTTTGAAACGGCATGGCCAATAGATCCATACAGATGTATCTGAGAGTCGACCCCTTCCACTTCATCGGTAAGGTCTGCTGCTGCAACGGCCGTCCAGACTGCGACGACCCCACCCAGATTCCGCCGCCGTCGACGGAACAGCCCTACGACGTCTAGGAATTGACGGTAGATGCAGGCAAGAAGACTGTTGAAACTCTGACGAACTTCTAGCTACAGTACTAGCTCCGCTCACCTGCAATTGGTGACTCGCTTCGCTACAGAAGGTTTTCAAAATGCCTGTGCCTGTGCCTATGCTCTATGCTCTATGTCTGTGACGTAGCGTGAATGGCACCTTGTGAAAATGAGCTAAGAGTTCGATGCCGGCAAGTGTTTCCGCACGCCAAATTGCAGTTCAGTTACAGTTGCACTTCGCCCAATCCAGGCCATCGACAACGAGAATGCGTTACGGTACGATACTTCATTCGACGCAGGCGTCTTGTGGCGGTGTCACGTCACAGGCACAGGGTGCGAAGGGAATCTTCCAAGTAGCACTTCAAATGGAAGTACAAATACAACAGTTTAAAATTCGAATTGATTTGAACACTCAAATTTGAATGATTTCAAGTACCTATCCATGTGTTCTAATAATATTGTCCATCATCAGTACGCTTTTTTGCGTCCTGCTGCCGTGAATCTTCCACAAGGACAACGAGGCGAATGTGGTGCTGTCGGTTTACCTACTCCTTTTATGAACGAAATGCTACCGGAGTTACCGTAACAACAGGTTGCGGAGTGTCCGAGGCTGTAGTTACGTAACCTCCAGCAGAGGGCAGCAAAGGCAATGGCAGGTTCGTCACGATGTTTATTTCTCGGACTGTTATGAACTAAATTGGACGAAATTTGGCACACTAATGGATGGATCGTATCACAAATAGATTTCCAAATTTGGTGAAAATCGGTTCAGCGGAGCGAAAGTTGTGTTCACCAGCAAAAGGCGGCTATGCAAAGCACGAAAGAACGATGGTGTTCTTTCATCCGGCTGAAAACGCGGTGCGTTGACTAACAGACTCACACGACTAACCTAGGTGCTACGACTGAGAACACAGTGGCCCCTTCTTCCCTTTCGACTGATTCAGAAACGTTTGTGGCGCGTCGGCCACACAGACGACTCCTCTGGGACTGCACCGCGAAATGGCAGATTGAGGCTCCCTCCGCCTGTGGCGCGCACTCAGCTTGATTGGAAATGGCTTCTTTCGTCTCTTCTTCGGGTAAATTACGCTCTGCATCTGTCAAATTGTACTTTGGCGCAATCCGAAAGCGGCTATACGCTATAGCGAATGAGCGCATAACTCTGAAATGCTCCAAATGATATGATTCGCTGTGTACTAGCGGCATTCTCCAGCTTCTGCATTGGCTTCGTAGTACATCACGTCTACGCAATTCAGGACATTTGCAACCTAGATGGGTAACAAACACGTAAAACGTTTTTCGTCGAAAAACTGTGACTGTTGTCCACTCTCACAGGGAACAACTCCTGGCAGTCTATCCAGATGGAGACGCGCAGTTCGACAAAGTGGGACGACTTTTCGTGAAAGGAGACGAGCTGTCGTTCGTCAAATCGGTGAAGAGTCTAATTTGTGTGCAATTTACATGACAACGCTTTATGCTCAAGTGCCAAATTTCACTGAGACGCCGCAGTTCATTAAACTCAGCAAATCTGAATCATGCACACTAGCTGCCCGCTTAGCGTCACCTTGTCACGTTCGAGAGAGTTCTCGGCTGACTCAGGCAATCTCTCCAACTTCAACAGAGGAGATAGAATAGTCCAACGCCCGTCTCTGCACGCGTACAAGTGATTGACCTTCAGACGGACGTCTGGTTCCCGCTGACTCTGCCAGGCATGCCCATGCTTGTGCTCACGAGTTCAGAGAGGGCACAGCAGACCCATTGCTTTCTCAAGAAAGAAAACATTTCATCGAGAGTTGTTCTGGACAGCGTTGGCAGGTTTGTAGTCACTATTGCATGATTCAGATTTCCCCATAAGCCAAGCAGCTGAGCTTTTCAGTCTGTTGAGGAGCCCAAGATGGCCATCGCAGAAGAATCCCGAAGTGGAAGTGCTCAATTTCGACAGTGACGTTTTCACGCTGGAACAGGTTGCAGCTTTGCGTTAAAGCCAACTCTCGCTTGTTCTATAGCCATTATTGTCTCTTCAGAGCAGCGTTATTGTCTCTTCAGATAGACAAATGGACGGCGCAGTTCGTCAAGAATTATTCTGATCGCGTGTCCGTTGAGACGATCGGTGCGAGCAGAGAGGGCAGACCACTCACCGTCCTGAAGGTTCGTTCTTCGCTTTCCAGTGTTCATTGGTTGGGCAACGAAGGGTGGCGTGGCATTGCCTCTCCCCGATGGCATCATCCTGATTCCATACAGTTCAGGTGCTCTCCACAGCAGTTGGCAACTCGTCCAGTGAAAACGGCAGGCGTCACAGCATCTTTGTGGAATGCGGTATCCACGCCAGAGAATGGGACAGTCCTCCAGCGTGCATGAAGTTCGCCTCCATGGTAATCTGAAGAGGTTTCAACTTGCAATCTTCTCAAATACGCGCAAATGCATTCTCGTTCTCTCTTTTGCAGCTGGTTCGCGACAACGAAGGTGTCAACAGAGCCTACGGGAGATTCAACTGGGAGTTCATACTCGTCCTGAATCCGGACGGCTACGTTCACAGCTGGCTGAAGGTATAGTTCCATTTCAATACAGATAGTCACGCTACTTGTTACGAAAGCTTCCAGTTGACAGTGTAGTCGTTGTAAAGACTGTATAAATACAGGTACACGTAAGTCGGTGAACCATTAGATGCTGTAGTAGTCTAGGACCGATTCTGGCGAAAGAACCGTCATCCGGCAAAGGCCTGTTGCTCACGAGAGAAGAAGCAGACTTCTACATCTGACGATGGGAGCCAAGAAGAGGACTGCTCCTGCTGCTGCACTGGCGTGGACTTGAACCGAAACTTCGACGCCGGATTTGGTCAGTTGCTTGCTTGATGGAGACAGCCTTCAAGGTACAAACGCCAGTCCAGGGTGACCAATAGAAACTCATTTTAGTTTCAGTTTCAGTTTCAGTTAGAATTATGGTGCTGGCTTAGTTTCAGTTTCAGTTTCAGGGCATTCGCGCGAGTTTCGATTCAGTAACTGAAACTGAGTTTCAGTTATTGAAGGTTCAGACAGCCATAATGAACTACTCAAAATGATTCTTGTGGGATGACGTTAAGAGAGCAAAGAAGCGATTTCTAAACTTGAGATGGCATCCTTTCATATTTGGAACTAAATATGAGCAAAACGCCTACATATTCAGAAAAATTCGGCTTGAATTTTATGAAAATCTGCTGAAATTCGGCAAAATGTGACATTCAAATAAGTTTCAGTTATGTTTCATTCAGTTTCAGTTTCAGTTATGGAATCCGCGCGAGTTTCGATTCAGTTTCAGTTTCAGTTAGCTGATTGTAACTGAAACTGAACCTAGTTTAAGTTTCTATTGGCCACCCTGCGCCAGTCCCAGCCAGTAGCCACCCCGTCCCTAAACCCCCCACCTTTGTGAAGGGTGCTGGCCAATTAGATGTCATACTATGTCTATGCGCTTGCCCTAGCAGATGTTCTGTATGCAGAGGCAACACTATCCAACAACCTGACCAGCTGCGACCAAGTCTACCCTGGAGAAAGCGCGTTCAGCGAGCCTGAATCTCTGAATCTGTCCACTTACATCGCCCGTCATCAGCACAAATATGCCGCCTATGTCGCCGTCCATGGCTACTTCTCCGCCATAGTCTACCCGTTTGCCTACGACGAAGACGTCATTGGGGCTGAGACTGCGGGGAAGTGGGTAGGGCGATTTGAGGGCAGTTTGAGTGCGTTTGGGGTGCAACTTGATGAAGATAGTTCTAGGATGCCTTATCAAAGCGCATGACGGAAGTGTTTTTGTTTTTGTTTTTTTTAATAAGTAACCCCTAGTTATAGCAGTACTATAGCAGTAGCAATTTCGGACACATAGATATAGCAGCAGCAGATTTTGGCTGTCGATGGGTGCTGCAGTGTGATAAGTAGCAATATCGGCTGCAGAGATATAGCAGTAGTCTCGTTCTAGTTCTCTGTCCACGTGCGTCGTGTGAGTGAGTCACCGCACCCAGCTCACGCGGAGCTAGAGGGTGTGAAGTTGCAGCGTGTTGTGCAATAGCCCTGCCGCGTGCATCCGGATTTGTACCATCCCCAGCTCACGCAGAGATGGAGGGGTGTCAGATTGCACTGTGTTGTGCAATCCGCACGCGCCCACAAGTCTGGTTGCCTAGCTCACGCTGGTGTCTGGTGTGAAATTGCAGTGTGTTGCGCAATCTCCTGCAGCTTCGCAGCCCGTTTGTCGTGCGATCGATGAGTCACGCGGCACGTCTTATTATGTCACACAGGCTCGTTCTCTGTCTAGAAGGGTAGTGTGCGTGAGTCACCATACCTAGCTCACGCAGAGCTAGAAGGGTGTGAAATTGCAACGTGTTGTGCAATAGCCGCACCCAGCTCATGCAGAGATGTGAGGGAGTTGAATTGCAACGTGTTGTGCAATCGTCCTGTCGCAGTCGGGTTTCTACAGGGCTGCTTACTGGGTGCGCAGAAGATGTGAAATTGCAGTGCACAACTGCACGCCCGCAGCTTTGCAGCCCATGTCATCAACAACTGTTCAACGAATCATCGTCTCAACAAAGTCACAGCGTCAAGTGCGCCGAATGAAACGGTCGCGCGATCGGCTCGTATCGTACAGGACGGCGCGCGTTTTCCCGTGCTTCCGTCGGCTTGATGGCAGCGGCGGCCCGCTGTGGCGTCGTCGTGACTTGTGGAGGGACGGCGATGACGGCCGTCTTTGCAGGCAGCTTTGGCGCCGCGCCGCTTTCCCGTTTGCGGCGCTTTAGGAGCTTGCTGTGCGAATCGATTTCGTCGAGCAGCTGGATCTGGCGGCGCCTCTCTGCGGGTATCAGACTCTCGCCGCCGGCGCGCAGCATGATTCGCTGCAAAAGGAACGCGTACGTTTTGCCCCCGCGCGCGCGCTCACGCCAACCCGCCTACACCAACCAACCAGTAGTTTTGCGCTGTCGAATTGGCGGGGCGCCTGCTTGGCGCTGGAGAGTACCCACTGGAAAGCTGACGTCACGTTCGAGCCCTGAAACAAAACCTTTTGGAATTTGGCAAGACAGCAGCAACAGCGCCGTGCTCACTCACCCTGAAGTAGGGCGGCCCCATGTAGATCAGATCGTCCGAGCCGTCGTTGGCCACCCGCGCCTGGCCATCGATCAGCCGCCAAAGCTCGACGGCGGCCTTCCGTTTGGCGGCCGACTTGAAGGCACCCTCGAGAAGGCGCTCCACCGACTCGCTATCCATGTAATCCTAAACGATTGCAAAAGGAGGGGGGAGGGGGAAGGAGGGTACTGGAACGGTGAGGGAGTGCGGCGGATCGGCCAGCGCAGAGCGCTGGCCGAATGCGCCTTCCCCTCCCCTCCCCCCCTCTGCGGGGCGGAGCCCCGCAGAGCCCAGGGCGGGGGGCGGTCTGCCCCCCCTTCGCACACGCTTACCGCATCGAGAAGGGCAGGCGGCGGCGACGGCGGCTCTATTTTCGGCGGCGGGACCGGCTCGGGTGATTCTTCGGCCGGCGACGGCGGTTCGGTCTTCACTCGTTTGGCGGCGGGCGCATCTTTGGGTGGCGGCGGCGGCCCCTCGCTTTTGACAGCTCTGACCGAGGGCGACTTCGACCGTCTGGCTTCTTTCGCCGGCAAGGGAGGCGGCGGCGGCGCCAGTTCCCCCTTCCCCCGTTTGGCTTCTTTGGATGCCGGCGGCTCGCTCCTTTCGGCAGGCTCAACCACCACGAATCCATCGTCGCCGCGGGGAACAACCTTCACTTCTCTTGCCATGGTGTGAAGAAGCGGATGTCTGCCAGACTGGTGCCGAAGCTGTGGACTTGAAGGGCGGGCGGTACTCCTGGACGCAGGTCAAGCAGCAGCGGGAGGTAGGGAGTGTCCAGCTGTTCCTGCGCCTTTTGAAGGAAGGTGCCGCTGCCGAAGTACTGGCAGGACAGGGAGCGAAGGCAGGTGGCCGTCCGCAGGCTGCTCCCAAAGACTCCGATAACCGTGGCCTGACGGCAAATCGTGCGCCAAGCCGAGCTGTTGGTGAAGAACGCTTGAGCTGAAGAATCGAAGAAATTGTGTATGTACATGCATACTGTACGTATGTACATGGAACAACCTGTAGCTATTCCGAGCAGGTTCCGGTGGTGAATTGCCGCCGTGAATAGCACAGACAGCCGGCTGTCCGCCTGCAGAATGTCTTGGACGTCTTCCAAGACGAGCACCGTAAACTCCGGCTTCTCCTCCACGTCCTCCTCCACGAAGCTGAGCAGCAGCTGGACCGCCTGCTTCTCGTTGCTGGGGCTGACGCGCACGAACTCGAAGCGACAGTCCTCTGGCAGTTTCTCCTTCAGCGCCGAGAAGTGATCTTTCTCGCTGTACCGCCCAAACCACACGAGTCTCTTTGGCGGCTCGCTCAGTGTCTCGCGCCACCCACTCAGCAGATAGCGGGTGATGAACGTTGTTTTACCCTACAAAAGCCGTTCTAGCCTTCGTTCTACGGTAGTTTGCTATGCGAATAACCTACCGAACACGTAGGACCCAGAAGCAGCAGGAAATCCGTCGGCCCCAACTGAAAAGTGCTCGGCTTCACTTTGACTGAATGTGCCATTTTGATCGCACGAGACAATATTGGAGGGCATCTCACGAACACAGACGAAAATGCAGGCATCTCACGAACCCAATTCGAGGCCGCAAATGCAGGCATCTGATCCGCCGAATTCTAGTATGCAAATGTGGGCATTTCATCCACCAACTCTAGGCTGCAAATGCGGGCATCTCACGAGCCCAATTCGAGGCCGCAAATGCGGGCATCTGATCCGCCGAATTCTAGTATGCAAATGTGGGCATTTCATCCACCAACTCTAGGCTGCAAATGCGGGCATCTCACGAGCCCAATTCGAGGCCGCAAATGCGGGCATCTGATCCGCCGAATTCTAGTATGCAAATGTGGGCATTTCATCCACCAACTCTAGGCTGCAAATGCGGGCATCTCACGAGCCCAATTCGAGGCCGCAAATGCGGGCATCTGATCCGCCGAATTCTAGTATGCAAATGTGGGCATTTCATCCACCAACTCTAGGCTGCAAATGCGGGCATCTCACGAGCCCAGTTCTAGGCCGCAAATGCGGGCAGGTCGCAAATGCTGGCTTTTCACCCACCCATTCTAAAATCAGAGTCGGTATTAAACGAGCTCTTCTTTCCCCCCCCCCCCCCCCCTTTCTATTTCAACGACAGGGCTTTCTGCCAGCTATCCGTCTCGGCTAGCACTCCAGCTAGAATGAAGGTTGCTTACTTCTCAACGACAGCCACTGGTCACTTGGCTACTGGGAAGCCGACTCGCTTCATTGTGGATCTTGCATTTGACGTGGATTCCACCGCTCTTGCGCTCCGGGTGGACGAAGTGTACGTCGCAGGGCTCCCTGTTGAGTTTGCGGGACACCTGCTCTATGTCCAAAGCCCGTGCGCGCCGCCTGCTTCGGTCAACGGCGCCCTCCGGCCAGTGGTGACGTCGTTTCTGGCACCCTCCGTGACGACGAACGACGGCGACTGGACGCTTGTGGTGCCGCACGGTGCCAGCCAGCCAGTCCCTGTCGCCCTACAACATCGGAGGACGCTTCGCCAGATTGAGCTGTCTCTCCTGGACAGCGTGTCGACCACTGTGGTTCCCATTTCCGGCGTCCACTTTGCCTGCCGCCTGAGTTTCGTCCCCCTTGAATGAACAGGTTTCTTCTCTCAGTCTCTGTCAGTATTTCACCCTTCTCGAATCACAGCTACCCTATCCTCACAGAACGATCCCTAGAACGAGACAATGGCAAGTCCCGCAGAGCTGTCGCGCGACGGAAGCGGCCCTCGAGCCGCCGCCATTGCAACCGCGCTGGCCAGGCTGACCCTGGCTGGAAGAGAAGCCTACCTGGCTCGCCTACTAGACCACGACGACGACGCCGATGTCCGACTGCTATTCCGCCGGGCACTGCAAGTGCTGCCGCTCACTGTGGTCGCCTCTCTCGTCGAAGAAGCCTTCCTAACGACGCTGCTTGGTTAGTGTTTTGACACTCACTTACACATTGGGAAGGCCGACTACGTCGGGCACGATTCAGGGACAGCTACTCGTGTTGGTGACGGCAGCGGGCGCACAATCTGCGGTGCCTTCCTGCGACTGCTGAAACGGTCTGGTCAAGTCACCAGAGATGAAGCGGCCGTCATCTTCGGCAAGCCGGGCAGAAAGCGAAGGCAGTGATCTGTGTCGATCGTCGTCGTACTACCCCTGGTCTGTGCCCGCTCGCTAGCCTGCCCGTGTGTCCCCGCCACCACCAAAGAAGAAGGGTGTTTGTTGTTCCCCCCCCCTCCACCACTAGCTTACATACGGCGGCGTGTACGCGCGCGCTTTGGTCGACACGCGGCCCTTTTTCTTTCTTTTCTCGCGCAATAATAGCTGCCAAAAAGTGCGCCATCCCACACCCCTTTTCCCCCTTCGTACGACGCCTGTAAGGACCCCCCCAAGAAAGACCGGGGGTGTGTGGGGAGAAATTGCGAATCTCTACGGGTCTACAGAACACAAGGCTGGCCAAGCTTACAGTTCTACTCGTGGATTTTGGGCTTACCTGAAGAGCTCTGGCTACCGCATTTCTCTGGCCGAGACTCGGCAGGCTCTTCGCTGGGCCTACCCAGATCTCACACGCTTTCGTCGACGCCACAATAACTTCGTCCGCAGAGCATATCTGGTCTTCCAGGTCTGTTGATTGAGAGACCATGTCGTCTCTTTCTCCGGCAGACGATCGCTTGTCTTCAGCCCGACAGGTGCTGGGAACTGGACACACTGAAAGGGAGCAAAGGCGACTTGAAAGCCATCCAGGCCAAAGGAGGAGTGTTGGTCGTAACTGACATCTTCAGCGGCTTCACTCAGCTGAGGCCACTAGCTGCTGACAGCGGTGAGAAGGTCACACAAGCACTCGCCGACATCATCAAAGTCAGCCACCGGTCTCCAAAAATTGTGCAGTCAGACCTCGGCGGCGGCTTCCGAAGCGCCACGTTCAGCGAGGTTTGCATCTACTCTGGCACCGACCGATGTCTGTCACGTTAATATGAAC